>JAJPWW010000095.1:0-129194 GCA_028673005.1 Tanypteryx hageni
GAGTTTTATTTCCAAGAAAGACCGATAGAACCAGTGAAATCGGCAGAAAGAACGATAATTGAGTTTAATCTCCAAGGAAGACCGATGACACGGGAGAAAACGCGAGAAAGGAGAATGAACGAGATTCATAGCCAAGGTAGACCAAAAACATGGGAGAAAGCGAACGAAAGAAGAAAGAACGAGTTTGATTTCCAAGGAAGACCAAAAATACTGTAGAAAACGCGTAAAATAAGAAGGCATGAGTTTGATCGCCAAGAAGGACCAATAAAACCATAGAAAACGGGAGAAAGAATGATAATTGAGTTTTATGGCCAAGGAAGACCCATAGTACGGGAGAAAACGCGAAAAAGAAGAATGAAGGAGTTTGATCACCAAGGAAGACCAATAAAACCATAGAAAACGGGAGAACGAAGGATAATTGAGTTTGATCACCAAGGTAGACCATAATACGGGAGAAAACGCGAGAAAGAAGAAAGAACGAGATTGATCGCCAAGGAAGACCAAAAACATGGGAGAAAGCGAACGAAAGAAGAAAGAACGAGTTGGATTTCCAAGGAAGACCAAAAATACTGTAAAAAACTCGAAAAAAAGAATGAATGAGTTTGATCGCCTAGAAGGACCAATAAATAGAAAACGGGAGAAAGAAGGATAATTGAGTTGGATGGCCAAGGAAGACCGATAATACGGGAGAACAAGCGAAAAAGAAGAAAGACCCCGCCTGCCCAAGCCAGCCCCGCCTGAACCCGCCTGCCCCCGCCTGCCTCCGCCTGCCCCCGCCTGCCCCCGCATGCCCTGCCTGCCTCCGCCTGCCCCCGCCTGCCCCTGCCGGCCCACGCCTGCCCCCGCCATCCCCCGCCTGCCCCCGCCTACCCCAGACTGCCCCCGCCCTGCCCCCGCCTGCCCCCCGCCTGCCCTGCGCTCCCCCCGCTTTCCCCCGTTTAACCCAGCCTGCCCTCGCCCGCCCCCGCCCGTCAACGCCCGCCCCCGCCACCCACCGCCCACCAACACTCGCCCCCGCCAAACCCCGAACGGCCCGGCCCACCCCGCCCGCCACCTCCCGCGCCGGCCCGATCACGCCCGCCCCCGTTCGCCCCCGCTCGCCCCCACCTACACCCGTCCGCCACTGCCCGCCCCCGCCCGCTCCCGTACTCCCTCGCCCGCCCGCATTCGCCCGCCCCCGTCCACCCTCGCCCGCTTCGGCCTACACCCGTCCGCCCCTGCCCGCCCCCGCCCGCCCTCGTCCGCCCCCGCCTACACTTGTTCGCCCCTGCCCACCCCCCGCAACCCACGCTCGCTCGCGTCCGCCCAAGCCCGCCCGCCCCAGCCCGCCCTACCTGCCACAGCCAGCCCCGCCTTACCCCGACCGCTTCCGCCCGCACGCCCCCGCCCGCACGCCCCCCGCCCGCCCGCCCGGCCCCGCCCACCCCCGCCTGCCTCCGTCTGCCTCCGCCTGCTTCCCCCTGCCCCCGCCTACGCCCGCCTGCCCCCGCCAGACCCCGCCCGCCTTTGCCCGCCTTTGCCCGCCACCGCCCGCCCCCGCCCGCCCCCACCCGCCCCCGCTCGCCCCCGCTCGCCCCGCCTCCGCCTTCCCCGCCTCCTCCTTCCTGCCACCCGCCTGCTCCCGCCTGCCCCCGCCTGCTCCTTCCTACACCCGCCCTCCCCGCCCGCCTCTTTACGCCCCCGCCCGCCCGTGCCCGCCCGTCACCTGCTGCCCTCGCACGCTCTCGCCCGCCCCCGCTCGCCCACTCCCGCCCCCGCCCGCCCCTGCCCGCCCCTTCCCGCCCCCGCATTCCCCCGCCCGCCCCCGCTCGCCCCCGCCCGCCCACGCCCGCCCACGCCCGCCTCCGCCCGCCCCCGCCTGCCCTCGCCTGCCCCCTACCTGTCCCTTCTTGCCCCCGCCTGCCCTTGTTTGGCCACGCTTGCCCCCCTCCTGAATAATTGAGTTCTATCGCCAAGGAAGGCCGATGACACGTGAGAAAACGCGAAATAGGCGAATGAACGATTTTGATCGCAACGCAAGACCGAAAACACGAAAAAAAAACAAAGAAAGAAGAAAGAACGAGTTTGATTTACAAGAAATATCGATAGAACCAGAGAAATCGGCAGAAAGAACGATAATTGTGTTTGATCGCCAAGGAAGACCGATGACACGGAAGAAAAGGCGAGAAAGGAGAATGAACGAGATTGATCGCCAAGGAAGACCAAAAACATGGGAGAAAGCAAACGAAAGAAGAAAGAACGAGTTGGATTTCCAAGGAAGACCAATAATACTATAGAAAACGCAAAAAAAAGAATGAGTGAGTTTGATCGCCAAGAAGGACCTCATTTCCTTTCACCTCTCCTCACTTCATTTCACCTACTCCTAATTCCTTTCACCCCCCCTCACTTCTTTTCACTTACCCTCACTTCCTTTCACCTTTCCTCACTTCCATTCAGCTTCCCCCAACTTCTTTCACCTCCTATCGCTTCCTTTCACCTTTCCTCACTTCCATTCACTTCCACTTACTTGCTTTCTTCTCCCGTCACTTTCTTTCACCTCCTCTCACTTCCTTTCACCTCCCCTTACTTCTTTTAACATCCCCTCACTTCCATTCACCTCCTCTCACTTAACCCAACCCAACCCAACCAAACCCAAACCTACCCAACCCAACCAAACCGAACCCCACCCAACCCAACCCAACCCAATCCAACCCAACCCAACCCATCCCATCCCAACCCAACCCAACCAACATTTGATATTCTCTTACATTCTTTCAACTCCCCTCACTTACGTTTACCTCCCCTTACTTCCTTTAACATCCCCTCACTTCCATTTACCTCCCCTCACATCCTTTCACCTCCCCTCACTTCCTTTCACCTCCCCTCACTTCCTTTCACCTCTGCTCTCTTTCTTTCACCTCCCCTTACTTCATATCACCTCCCCCCACTTTCTTTCACCTCTTCTCACTTCCTTTCACCTCTTCTCACTTCCTTTCACCTCCCCTCACTTCTTTTCACCTCTCCTCACTTCCTTTAACATCCCTTCACATCCTTTAACCTCCCCTCATTTCACTTCAATTCCCCTCACTTTCTTTTACCTCCCCTCACTTCCTTTCACCTCCCCTCACATCCTTTCACCTCCCCTCATTTCCTTTCACCTCTCCTCCCTTCCTTTCACCTACCCTCATTTCCTTTCACCTCTACTCACATCATTTCACCTCCCCTCACTTTCTTTTACCTCCTCTCACATACTTTCACCTCCCCTTATTTCCTTTAACATACCCTCACTTCCATTCACCTCCCCTCACTTAACCCAACCCAACCCAAACCAACCCAACTCTACCCAACCCAACCCAACCCAACCCATCCCATCCCAACAAAACCCAACCCAACCCAACACAACCCAAACCAACCCAACCCAACCCAACCCTAACCAACCCAACCCAACCCAGACCAACCCAAAACTACCCAACCCAACCCAACTTAACACAACCCAACCAACCTTTCACATTCTCTCACTTTCTTTCACCTCCCCTCACTTCCTTTTGCCTCCCCTCAGTTTGTTTCACCTCTCCTTACTTTATTTCAACTCCCCTCACTTCCTTTCACCTCCCCTCACTTCCCTTCACCAACCCTCTATTTCTTTCACCACCACTAAGTTCCTTTCACCTTCCCTCGCTTCATTTCACCTATCCTCACTTTCTTTCATCTCTTCTCGCTTCCTTTCACATTCTCTCACTTCCTTTACCTCCCCTTACTTCCTTTCACCTCCTCTCACTTCCTTTAACATCCCCTCACTTCCATTAACCTCACCTCACTTCATTTCACCTCCCCTCAATTTCGTTCACCTCCCCTCACTTCCTTTCACCTCCCCTCACTTCCTTTCACCTCCCCTCAATTCCTTTCACCTCTTCTCTCTTCCTTTCACCTCCCCTCACTTCCTTTCACCTCCCCATACTTCTTTTAACATCCCCTTACTTCCATTCACCTCCTCTCACTTAACCCAACCCAACCCAACCAAACCCAAACCTACCCAACCCAACCCAACCGAACCCCACCCAACCCAACCCAACCCAATCCAACCCAACCCAACCCATCCCATCCCAACCCAACCCAACCAACATTTGATATTCTCTTACATTCTTTCAACTCCCCTCACTTACTTTTACCTCCCCTTACTTCCTTTAACATCCCCTCACTTCCATTTACCTCCCCTCATATCCTTTCGCCTCCCCTCACTTCCTTTCACCTCCCCTCATTTCCTTTAACATCCCCTCAATTCCATTTACCTCCCCTTAAATCCTTTCGCCTCCTCTCATTTCCTTTCACCTCCATCCACTTCCTTTCACCTCTTCTCACTTCCTTTCACCTCCCCTTACTTCCTTTCAACTCCCCCCAATTCCTTTCACCTCCCCTCACTTCTTTTCCCCTCCTCTCACTTCCTTTCACCTCCTCTCACTTACTTTAACATCCCCTCACTTCCATTAACCTCACCTCACTTCATTTCACCTCCCCTCACTTTCGTTCACCTCCCCTCACTTCCTTTCACCTCCCCTCACTTCCTTTCACCTCCCCTCAATTCCTTTCACCTCTTCTCTCTTCCTTTCACCTCCCCTCACTTCCTTTCACCTTCCCACACTTCATTTCACCTCCCCTCATATTCTTTTACCTTCTTTGTCTTCCTTTCACATTCTCTCCCTTTCATTTACCTCCCCTCACTTCCTTTTGCCTCACATAACTTCCTTTCACCTCCCCTCACTTCCTCTCATCTCTTATGCCTTTCCTTCACATTCCCTCACTTCCTTTCACATTCTCTCTCTTCCTTTCACCTCCCCTTACTTCCTATTAACTCCCCTCACTTCTTTTCACCTCCCCTCTCTTCCTTTCACCTCCCCTCACTTCCTTTCACATCCCCTCACTCCATTTCACCTCCCCTCACTTTCTTTCACCTCTTCTCGTTTCCTTTCACCTCCCCTCACTTCTTTTCCCCTCCTCCCACTTCCTTTACCCTCCTCTCACTTCCTTTAACATCCCCTCACTTCCTTTAACCTCACCTCACTTCATTTCACTTCACCTCACTTTCTTTCATTTCCCCTTGCTTCCTTTCATCTCCCCTCATTTCCTTTCACCTCCCCTCACTTTCTTTCACCTTCCCTTACTTCCTTTCACATTCTCTCTCTTTCATTCAACTCCCCTCACTTCCTTTCAGCTCCCCTCACTTCCTTTCACCTCTCCTCTCTTTCTATCACTTTCCCTCAATTCCTTTCACATTCTCTCACTTCCTTTCACCTCCCTTTATTTCCTTTCCCCTCCCCTCAATTTCTTTCACCTCCCCTCACTTCCTTTCACCTCCCCTCACTTCATTTCACCTTCCCTCACTTTATTTCACCTTCCCTCTTTTCCTTTCATCTCCCCTTACTTACTTTAACATCCCCTCACTTCCTTTCACCTCCCTTTATTTCATTTCACCACCCCTCACTTCCTTTCACCTCCCCTCACTTCCTTTCACCTCCCCTCACTTCCTTTCACCTCCCCACACTTCCTTTGACCTCCCCTCTCTTTCTTTCACCTACCCTTACTTTATATCACCTCCCCCACTTCCTTTCACCTCTTCTCACGTCCTTTCACCTCCCCTCACTTCTTTTCTCCTCCCCTCACTTCCTTTCACCTCTCCTCACTTCCTTTAACATCCCTTCACTTCGTTTAACCTCCCCTCACTTTACTTAATCTCCCCTCACTTTCTTTTACCTCCCCTCATTTCCTTTCACCTCTCCTCTCTTCCTTTCAACTCCCCTCACTTCCTTTCACCTCTACTCACTTCATTTCACCTCCCCTCACTTTCTTTTAAATCCTCTTACATACTTTCACCTCCCCTCACTTTCTTTTACCTCCTCTTACATACTTTCACCTCCCCTTACTTCCTTTAACATACTTTCACTTCCATTCACCTCCCCTCACTTAACCCAACCCAACCCAAACCAACCCAACCCAAGCCAAACCAACCTAAACCAACACAACCCATCCCATCCCAACCCAACCCAACCCAACGCAACACAACCCAAACCAACCCAACCCAACCCAACCCAAATTAACCCAACCCATCCCAAGCCAACCCAACCCTACTAAACCCAACCCAACCCAACCAACCTTTCACATTCTCTCACTTTCTGTCACCTCCCCTCACTTCCTTTCGCCTCCCCTCAGTTCGTTTCACCTCCCCTTACTTTATTTCAACTCCCCTCACTTCCTTTCACCACCCTCACTTCCCTTCACCTCCCCTCTATTTCTTTCACCACCACTAATTTCCTTTCACCTCCCCTCGCTTCATTTCACCTACCCTCACTTTCTTTCATCTCTTATCGCTTCCTTTCACATTCTCTCACTTCCTTTACCTCCCCTCACTTCCTTTCACCTCCCCTCAATTTCTTTCACCTTCCCTGTCTTCCTTTCACATTCTCTCTCTTTCATTTACCTCCCCTCACTTCCTTTTGCCTCCCATCACTTCCTTTCACTTCCCCTCACTTCCTTTCACCTCCCATCCCTTTCTTTCACCTTCCCTCACTTCCTTTCACATTCTATCACTTCCTTTCACCTCACCTTACTTCCTTTCACCTCCCCTCACTTCCTATCACCTCCCCTCACTTCATTTCACCTTTCCTCATTTTATTTCACCTCCCCTCACTTCCTTTCACCTCCCCTTACTTCCTTTAACATCCACTCACTTTCTTTCACCTCCCCTTACCTAATTTCACCACCCCTCACTTCCTTTCACCTCCCCTCAATTCCTTTCACCCCCCCTCATTTCATTTCACCTCCCCTCACTTTCTTTCACCTCTACTCGTTTCCTTTCACCTCACCTCACTTCCTTTCACCTCCCCTTACTTCCTTTTACCTCCCCTCACTTCCATTCACTTCCCCTTACTTTCTTTAACATCCCCTCACTTCCATTCACCTTCCCTCACTTCTTTTCCCCTCCTCTCACTTCCTTTCACATTCTCTCTCTTTCATTCACCTCCCCTCACTTCCTTTCAACTCCCCTTACTTCCTTTCACCTCTCCTCTCTTTCTATCACCTTGCCTCAATTCCTTTCACATTCTCTCACTTCCTTTCACCTCCCCTTATTTCTTTTCTCCTCCCCTCAATTTCTTTCACCTCCCCTCACTTCCTTTCATCTCCCCTCACTTCTATTTACCTTCCCTCACTTTATTTCACCTCCCCTCACTTCCTTTCACCTCCCCTTACTTACTTTAACATCCCCTCACTTCCTTTCACCTCCCCTTATTTCATTTCACCACCCTCACTTCCCTTCACCTCCCCTCTATTTCTTTCACCACCACTAATTTCCTTTCACCCCCCTCGCTTCATTTCACCTACCCTCACTTTCTTTCATCTCTTATCGCTTCCTTTCACATTCTCTCACTTCCTTTACCTCCCCTCACTTCCTTTCACCTCCCCTCAATTTCTTTCACCTTCCCTGTCTTCCTTTCACATTCTCTCTCTTTCATTTACCTCCCCTCACTTCCTTTTGCCTCCCATCACTTCCTTTCACTTCCCCTCACTTCCTTTCACCTCCCATCCCTTTCGTTCACCTTCCCTCACTTCCTTTCACATTCTATCACTTCCTTTCACCTCTCCTTACTTCCTTTCACCTCCCCTCACTTCCTATCACCTCCCCTCAATTCCTTTCACCCCCCCTCACTTCATTTCACCTCCGTTCACTTTCTTTCACCTCTACTCGTTTCCTTTCACCTCACCTCACTTCCTTTCACCTCCCCTTACTTCCTTTTACCTCCCCTCACTTCTATTCACTTCCCCTTACATTCTTTAACATCCCCTCACCTCCATTCCCCTCCTCTCACTTCCTTTCACATTCTCTCTCTTTCATTCACCTCCCCTCACTTCCTTTCAACTCCCCTTACTTTCTTTCACCTCTCCTCTCTTTCTATCACCTTGCCTCAATTCCTTTCACATTCTCTCACTTCCTTTCACCTCCCCTTATTTCCTTTCTCCTCCCCTCAATTTCTTTCACCTCCCCTCACTTCCTTTCATCTCCCCTCACTTCTATTCACCTTCCCTCACTTTATTTCACCTCCCCTCACTTCCTTTCACCTTCCCTTACTTACTTTAACATCCCCTCACTTCCTTTCACCTCCCCTTATTTCATTTCACCACCCCTCACTACCTTTCACCTCCCTTCACTTCCTTTCACCTCCCCTCACTTCCTTTCACCACCCCTCACTTCCTTTTACCTCCCCTCTCTTCCTTTCACCTCCGCTCATTTCCTTTCACCTCCATTCACTTCCTTTCATCTTACCTCATTTTCTTTCACCTTTTCTCACTTCCTTTCACATTCTCTCACTTAATTTTACCTCCCATCACTTCCTTTCACCTCCCCTTACTTTCTTTACCATCCCCTCACTTCCATTCACCTCCCCTCAATTCCTTTCGCCTCCCCTCACTTCCAATCACCTCCCCTCTCTTCCTTTCAACCCCCCTCACTTCCTTTCACCACCCCTCTCTTCCTTTCACCTCCCCTCTCTTCCTTTACCTCGCCTCACTTCCTTTCACCTTCCCTCGCTTCCTTACACATTCTCTCACTTTCATTCACCTCCCCTCACTTCCTTTCACCTCCCCACTCTTCCTTTCATCTGCCCTCGCTTCCTTTCACCTCCCCTCACTTCCTTTCACCTCCCTTCATTTTATTTCATCTTCCATTGCTTCCTTTCACATTTTTTCATTCCTTTTACCTCCCCTTATTTCCTTTTACCTCCCCTCATTATTTTTCACCTCCCTTCAATTCCTTTCATATTTCCTTACTTCCATTCACCTTCCCTCATTTCCTTTCACCTTCCCTCATTTCCTTTCACCTCTCCTCACTTCCTTTCACCTACTCCTACTTCCTTTCACCCCACCTCACTTCCTTTAGCCTCCCCTCACTTCCTCTCACCTTTCCTCACTTCATTTTACATCCCCTCACTTTCTTTCACCTCTTTGCTCGCTTCATTTCACCTACCCTCACTTTCTTTCATCTCTTCTCGCTTCCTATCACATTCTCTCACTTCCTATACCTCCCCTCACTTCCTTTCACCTCCCCTCACTTTCTTTTACCTTCCCTGTCTTCCTTTCACATTCTCTCTCTTTCATTTACCTCCCCTCAATTCCTTTTGCCTCCCATCACTTCCTTTCACTTCCCCTCACTTCCTTTCACCTCCCGTCCTTTTCTTTCACCTTCCCTCACTTCCTTTCACATTCTCTCACTTCCTTTCACCTCTCCTTACTTCCTTTCACCTCCCCTCACTTCCTTTCACCTCCCCTCACTTCATTTCACCTTCCCTCATTTTATTTCACCTCCCCTCACTTCCTTTCACCTCCCCTTACTTCCTGTAACATCCCCTCACTTTCTTTCAGCTCCCCTTACTTAATTTCACCACCCCTCTCTTCCTTTCACCTCCCCTCATTTCCATTCGCCTCCCCTCACTTCCTTTCAACTCCCCTCGCTTTCTTTCACCTCCCCTCTCTTCCTTTTACCTCCCCTCACTTCCTTTCACCCCCCCTCATTCATTTCACCTCCCCTCTTTTTCTTTCACCTCTACTCTCTCCCCTTTCACTTTTACTTTGCCAATGGTATTAACCAATTTAAGAATCATTGTGCTAAATACTTAGCCAGCATTAGGTCCTCATAAAAATGTAATACTTTCCTCTGTATTTTTCCTTCTATCCTTCATTTAAATATCAGCACATCACTATATCCATCAGCAAACAGGGCAGTGATGATGATTTTTATTATTTTACTTTGTGTACATTTGTGCTGTACTATTCTTATTTTTTTATTATTTATGAATACCTTGAAATGATTTTCATTTCTCTATATTGATTTGTATTGAATTCTGTACATTTATATTTATCATATTGTGTATCATAATGGTTAGGTGGAAGAAGGGGCCATATGGCCTCAACCTCGCCGTAGTAAGAAATAAATAAATAAATAAATACTCGTTTCCTTTCACCTCCCCTCACTTCCTTTCACCTCCCCTTACTTCCTTTTATCTCCCCTCACTTCCATTCACTTCCCCTTACTTTCTATAACATCCCCTCACTTCCATTTACCTCCCCTCACTTCTTTTCCAATCCTCTCACTTCCTTTCAATCCTCTCACTTCCTTTAATATCCCCTCACTTCCTTTAACCTCACCTCACTTCATTTCACCTCCCCTCAATTTCTTTCATTTCCACTTGCTTCCTTTCATCTCCCCTCATTTCCTTTCACCTCCCCTCACTTTCGTTCACCTTCCCTTACTTCCTTTCACATTCTCTCTCTTTTATTCACCTCCCCTCACTTCCTTTCAACTCTTCTTATTTCCTTTCACCTCTCCTCTCTTTCTATCACCTTCCCTCAATTCCTTTCACATTCTCTCACTTCCTTTCACCTCCCCTTATTTCCTTTCTCCTCCCCTCAATTTCTTTCACCTCCGCTCAATTCCTTTCACCTCCCCTCACTTCATTTCACCTTCCCTCACTTTATTTCACCTCCCCTCACTTCCTTTCACCTCCCCTTACTTACTTTAACATCCCCTCACATCCTTTCATCTCCCCTTATTTCATTTCACCACCCCTCACTTCCTTTCACCTCCCCTCACTTCCTTTCACCTCCCCTCACTTCCTTTCACCTCCCCTCACTTCATTTCACCTCCCCTCTCTTCCTTTCACCTCCGCTCATTTCCTTTCACCTCCATTCACTTCCTTTCATCTCCCCTCTTTTTCTTTCACCTTTTCTCACTTCCTTTCACATTCTCTCACTTCATTTTACCTCCCATCACTTCCTTTCACCTCCCCTTACTTTCTTTAACATCCCCTCACTTCCATTCACCTCCCCACAATTCCTTTCGCCTCCCCTCACTTCCATTCACCTCCCCTCATTTCCTTTCATCTCCCCTCACTTCCTTTCACCTCCCCTCTCTTCCTTTCACCTCCCCTCTCTTCCTTTTACCTCGCCTCACTTCCTTTCAGCTTCCCTCGCTTCCTTTCACATTCTCTCACTTTCATTCACCTCCCCTCACTTCCTTTCACCTCCCCACTCTTCCTTTCATGTCCCCTCACTTCCATTCACCCCCCTCACTTCTTTTCACCTCCCCTCACTTTCTTTCACCTCTTCTCGTTTCCTTTCACCTCCCCTCACTTCTTTTCCCCTCCTCTCACTTCCTTTCACCTCCTCTCACTTCCTTTAACATCCCCTCACTTCTTTTAAACTCACCTCACTTCATTTCTCCTCCCCTCACTTTCTTTCATTTCCCCTTGCTTCCTTTCATATCCCCTCATTTCCTTTCACCTCCCCTCACTTTCTTTCACCTTCCCTTACTTCCTTTCACATTCTCTCTCTTTCATTTACCTCCCCTCACTTCCTTTTGCCTCCCATCACTTCCTTTCACTTCCCCTCACTTCCTTTCACCTCCCATCCCTTTCTTTCACCTTCCCTTACTTCCTTTCACATTCTCTCACTTCCTTTCACCTCTCCTTACTTCCTTTCACATCCCCTCACTTCCTTTCACCTCCCCTTACTTCCTTTAACATCCCCTTACTTTCTTTCACCTCCCCTTACTTAATTTCACCACCCCTCACTTCCTTTCACATCCCCTCATTTCCTTTCGCCTCCCCTCACTTCCTTTCACCTCCCCTCGCTTTCCTTCACCACCCCTCTCTTCCTTTCACCTCCCCTCACTTCCTTTCACCCCCCTTCACTTCATTTCACCTCCCCTCACTTTCTTTCACCTCTACTCGTTTCCTTTCACCTCCCCTCACTTCCTTTCACCTCCCCTTACTTCATTTTACCACCCCTCACTTCCATTCACTTCCCCTTACTTTCTTTAACATCCCCTCACTTCCATTCACCTCCCCTCAAATCCTTTTGCTTCCCCTCACTTCCATTCACCTCCCCTCACTTCCTTTCACCTACCCTCACTTCCTTTCACCTCTCCTCACTTTCTTTCACTTTCCTTTGCTGCCTTTCAAATTCTTTCACATCCTTTTATCTCCCCTTATTTCCATTTATCTCCCCTAACTATCTTTCACCTCCCTTTACTTCCTTTCACCTTCCCTCACTTCCTTTCACCTTCCCTCATTTCCTTTCACCTCTCCTCACTTCGTTTCACCTACTCCTAATTCCTTTCACCCCCCCTCACTTCTTTTCACATACCCTCACTTCCTTTCACCTTTCCTCACTTCCATTCAGCTTCCCTCAACTTCTTTCACCTCCTGTCGCTTCCTTTCACCTTTCCTCACTTCCATTCACTTCCACTTACTTGCTTTCTTCTCCCGTCACTTTCTTTCACCTCCTCTCACTTCCTTTCACCTCCCCTTACTTCTTTTAACATCCCCTCACTCCATTCACCTCCTCTCACTTAACCCAACCCAACCCAACCAAACCCAAACCTACACAACCCAACCCAACCCAACCGAACCCCACCCAACCCAACCCAACCCAATCCAACCCAACCCATCTCATCCCATCCCAACCCAACCCAACCAACCTTTGATATTCTATTACTTTCTTTCAACTCCCCTCACTTACTTTTACCTCCCCTTACTTCCTTTAACATCCCCTCACATCCTTTCGCCTCCCCTCACTTCCTTTCACCTCCCCTCATTTCCTTTAACATCCCCTCAATTCCATTTACCTCCTCTTAAATCCTTTCGCCTCCTCTCATTTCCTTTCACCTCCATCCACTTCCTTTCACCTCTTCTCACTTCCTTTCACCTCCCCTCACTTCCTTTCAACTCCCCCCAATTCCTTTCACCTCCCCTCACTTCTTTTCCCCTCCTCTCACTTCCTTTAACCTCCCCTCTTTTTCTTTCACATGCCCTCATTTCCCTTCACCTCTTCTCTCTTCCTTTCACCTCCCCTCACTTCCTTTCACCTCCCCTCACTTCATTTCACCTCCCCTTACTGTCTTTCATCTCCCCTCGCTTCCTTTCATCTCCCCTCATTTCCTTTCTCCTCCCCTCACATAATTTTGCCTCCCCTCACTTCCGAATCACCTCCCCTCATTTCCTTTAACATCCCCTCAATTCCATTTACCTACCCTCACATCCTTTCACCTCCCCTCACTTTTTTTCACCTCCCCTCACTTCCTTTCACCTCCCCTCACTTCCTTTCACCTCTGCTCTCTTTCTTTCACCTCCCCTTACTTCATATCACCTCCCCCCACTTTCTTTCACCTCTTCTCACTTCCTTTCACCTCCCCTCACTTCTTTTCACCTCTCCTCACTTCCTTTAACATCCCTTCACTTCCTTTAACCTCCCCTCACTTCACTTCAATTCCCCTCACTTTCTTTTACCTCCCCTCACTTCCTTTCACCTCCCCTCACTTCCTTTCACCTCCCCTCATTTCCTTTCACCTCTCCTCCCTTCCTTTCACCTCCCCTCATTTCCTTTCACCTCTACTCACTTCATTTTACCTCCCCTCACTTTCTTTTACCTCCTCTCACATACTTTCACCTCCCCTTATTTCCTTTAACATACCCTCACTTCCATTCACCTCCCCTCACTTAACCCAACCCAACCCAAACCAACCCAACCCTACCCAACCCAACCCAACCCATCCCATCCCAACACAACCCAACCCAACCCAACCCAACCCAACCCAACCCAACCCAACCCTAACCAACCCAACCCAACCCAGACCAACCCAAAACTACCCAACCCAACCCAACTTAACACAACCCAACCAACCTTTCACATTCTCTCACTTTCTTTCATCTCCCCTCACTTCCTTTCGCCTCCCATCAGTTTGTTTCATCTCTCCTTACTTTATTTCAACTCCCCTCACTTCCTTTCACCTCCCCTCACTTCCCTTCACCAACACTCTATTTCTTTCACCACCACTAAGTTCCTTTCACCTTCCCTCGCTTCATTTCACCTATCCTCACTTTCTTTCATCTCTTCTCGCTTCCTTTCACATTCTCTCACTTCCTTTACCTCCCCTTACTTCCTTTCACCTCCTCTTACTTCATTTCAACTCCCCTCACGTCCTTTCACCTCCCCTCACTTTCTTTTACCTTCCCTGTCTTCCTTTCACATTCTCTCTCTTTCATTTACCTCCCCTCACTTCCTTTTGCCTCCCATCACTTCCTTTCACTTCCCCTCACTTCCTTTCACCTCCCATCCCTTTCTTTCACCTTCCCTTACTTCCTTTCACATTCTCTCACTTCTTTTCTCCTCTCCTTACTTTCTTTCACCTCCCCTCACTTCCTTTCACCTCCCCTTACTTCCTTTAACATCCCCTTACTTTCTTTCACCTCCCCTTACTTAATTTCACCACCCCTCACTTCCTTTCACATCCCCTCATTTCCTTTCGCCTCCCCTCACTTCCTTTCACCACCCCTCGCTTTCCTTCACCTCCCCTCTCTTCCTTTCACCTCCCCTCACTTCCTTTCACCCCCCTCACTTCATTTCACCTCCCCTCAACTTCTTTCACCTCTACTCGTTTCCTTTCACCTCTTCTCAATTCCTTTCACCTCCCCTTACTTCATTTTACCACCCCTCACTTCCACTCACTTCCCCTTACTTTCTTTAACATCCCCTCACTTCCATTCACCTCCCCTCAAATCCTTTTGCTTCCCCTCACTTCCATTCACCTCCCCTCACTTCCTTTCACCTACCCTCACTTCCTTTCACCTCTCCTCACTTTCTTTCACTTTCCTTTGCTGCCTTTCACATTCTTTCACATCCCCTAACTATCTTTCACCTCCCTTTACTTCCTTTCACCTTCCCTCACTTCCTTTCACCTTCCCTCCTTTCCTTTCACCTCTCCTCACTTCGTTTCACTTACTCCTAATTCCTTTCATTCCCCCTCACTTCTTTTCACCTACCCTCACTTCCATTCACCTTTCCTCACTTCCATTCAGCTTCCCTCAACTTCTTTCACCTCCTGTCGCTTCCTTTCACCTTTCCTCACTTCCATTCACTTCCACTTACTTGCTTTCTTCTCCCGTCCGTTTCTTTCACCTCCTCTCACTTCCTTTCACCTCCCCTTACTTCTTTTAACATCCCCTCTCTTCCATTCACCTCCTCTCACCTAACCCAACCCAACCCAACCAAACCCAAACCTACCCAACCCAACCCAACCCAACCGAACCCCACCCAACCCAACCCAATTTACCTCCCCTCACTTCCTTTTGCCTCCCATCACTTCCTTTCACTTCCCCTCACTTCCTTTCACCTCCCATCCCTTTCTTTCACCTTCCCTTACTTCCTTTCACATTCTCTCACTTCCTTTCACCTCTCCTTACTTCCTTTCACCTCCCCTCACTTCCTTTCACCTCCCCTCACTTCATTTCACCTTCCCTCATTTTATTTCACCTCCCCTCACTTCCTTTCACCTCCCCTTACTTCCTGTAACATCCCCTCACTTTCTTTCAGCTCCCCTTACTTAATTTCACCACCCCTCTCTTCCTTTCACCTCCCCTCATTTCCATTCGCCTCCCCTCACTTCCTTTCAACTCCCCTCGCTTTCTTTCACCTCCCCTCTCTTCCTTTTACCTCCCCTCACTTCCTTTCACCCCCCCTCATTCATTTCACCTCCCCTCTTTTTCTTTCACCTCTACTCTCTCCCCTTTCACTTTTACTTTGCCAATGGTATTAACCAATTTAAGAATCATTGTGCTAAATACTTAGCCAGCATTAGGTCCTCATAAAAATGTAATACTTTCCTCTGTATTTTTCCTTCTATCCTTCATTTAAATATCAGCACATCACTATATCCATCAGCAAACAGGGCAGTGATGATGATTTTTATTATTTTACTTTGTGTACATTTGTGCTGTACTATTCTTATTTTTTTATTATTTATGAATACCTTGAAATGATTTTCATTTCTCTATATTGATTTGTATTGAATTCTGTACATTTATATTTATCATATTGTGTATCATAATGGTTAGGTGGAAGAAGGGGCCATATGGCCTCAACCTCGCCGTAGTAAGAAATAAATAAATAAATAAATACTCGTTTCCTTTCACCTCCCCTCACTTCCTTTCACCTCCCCTTACTTCCTTTTATCTCCCCTCACTTCCATTCACTTCCCCTTACTTTCTATAACATCCCCTCACTTCCATTTACCTCCCCTCACTTCTTTTCCAATCCTCTCACTTCCTTTCAATCCTCTCACTTCCTTTAAAATCCCCTCACTTCCTTTAACCTCACCTCACTTCATTTCACCTCCCCTCAATTTCTTTCATTTCCACTTGCTTCCTTTCATCTCCCCTCATTTCCTTTCACCTTCCCTTACTTCCTTTCACATTCTCTCTCTTTTATTCACCTCCCCTCACTTCCTTTCAACTCTTCTTATTTCCTTTCACCTCTCCTCTCTTTCTATCACCTTCCCTCAATTCCTTTCACATTCTCTCACTTCCTTTCACCTCCCCTTATTTCCTTTCTCCTCCCCTCAATTTCTTTCACCTCCGCTCACTTCCTTTCACCTCCCCTCACTTCATTTCACCTTCCCTCACTTTATTTCACCTCCCCTCACTTCCTTTCACCTCCCCTTACTTACTTTAACATCCCCTCACTTCCTTTCATCTCCCCTTATTTCATTTCACCACCCCTCACTTCCTTTCACCTCCCCTCACTTCCTTTCACCTCCCCTTACTTCCTTTAACATCCCCTTACTTTCTTTCACCTCCCCTTACTTAATTTCACCACCCCTCACTTCCTTTCACATCCCCTCATTTCCTTTCGCCTCCCCTCACTTCCTTTCACCTCCCCTCGCTTTCCTTCACCTCCCCTCTCTTCCTTTCACCTCCCCTCACTTCCTTTCACCCCCCCTCACTTCATTTCACCTCCCCTCACTTTCTTTCACCTCTACTCGTTTCCTTTCACCTCCCCTCACTTCCTTTCACCTCCCCTTACTTCATTTTACCACCCCTCACTTCCATTCACTTCCCCTTACTTTCTTTAACATCCCCTCACTTCCATTCACCTCCCCTCAAATCCTTTTGCTTCCCCTCACTTCCATTCACCTCCCCTCACTTCCTTTCACCTACCCTCACTTCCTTTCACCTCTCCTCACTTTCTTTCACTTTCCTTTGCTGCCTTACAAATTCTTTCACATCCTTTTATCTCCCCTTATTTCCTTTTATCTCCCCTAACTATCTTTCACCTCCCTTTACTTCCTTTCACCTTCCCTCATTTCCTTTCACCTTCCCTCATTTCCTTTCACCTCTCCTCACTTCGTTTCACCTACTCCTAATTCCTTTCACCCCCCCTCACTTCTTTTCACATACCCTCACTTCCTTTCACCTTTCCTCACTTCCATTCAGCTTCCCTCAACTTCTTTCACCTCCTGTCGCTTCCTTTCACCTTTCCTCACTTCCATTCACTTCCACTTACTTGCTTTCTTCTCCCGTCTCTTTCTTTCACCTCCTCTCACTTCCTTTCACCTCCCCTTACATCTTTTAACATCCCCTCACTCCATTCACCTCCTCTCACTTAACCCAACCCAACCCAACCAAACCCAAACCTACCCAACCCAACCCAACCCAACCGAACCCCACCCAACCCAACCCAACCCAATCCAACCCAACCCATCTCATCCCATCCCAACCCAACCCAAACAACCTTTGATATTCTCTTACTTTCTTTCAACTCCCCTCACTTACTTTTACCTCCCCTTACTTCCTTTAACATCCCCTCACATCCTTTCGCCTCCCCTCACTTCCTTTCACCTCCCCTCATTTCCTTTAACATCCCCTCAATTCCATTTACTTCCTCTTAAATCCTTTCGCCTCCTCTCATTTCCTTTCACCTCCATCCACTTCCTTTCAGCTCTTCTCACTTCCTTTCACCTCCCCTCACTTCCTTTCAACTCCCCCCAATTCCTTTCACCTCCCCTCACTTCTTTTCCCCTCCTCTCACTTCCTTTAACCTCCCCTCTTTTTCTTTCACCTGCCCTCATTTCCCTTCACCTCTTCTCTCTTCCTTTCACCTCCCCTCACTTCCTTTCACCTCCCCTCACTTCATTTCACCTCCCCTTACTGTCTTTCATCTCCCCTCGCTTCCTTTCATCTCCCCTCATTTCCTTTCTCCTCCCCTCACATCCTTTTGCCTCCCCTCACTTCTGAATCACCTCCCCTCATTTCCTTTAACATCCCCTCAATTCCATTTACCTACCCTCACATCCTTTAACCTCCCCTCACTTTTTTCACCTCCCCTCACTTCCTTTCACCTCCCCTCACTTCCTTTCACCTCTGCTCTCTTTCTTTTACCTCCTCTTACTTCATATCACCTCCCCCCACTTTCTTTCACCTCTTCTCACTTCCTTTCACATCCCCTCACTTCTTTTCACCTCTCCTCACTTCCTTTAACATCCCTTCACTTCCTTTAACCTCCCCTCACTTCACTTCAATTCCCCTCACTTTCTTTTACCTCCCCTCACTTCCTTTCACCTCCCCTCACTTCCTTTCACCTCCCCTCATTTCCTTTCACCTCTCCTCCCTTCCTTTCACCTCCCCTCATTTCCTTTCACCTCTACTCACTTCATTTCACCTCCCCTCACTTTCTTTTACCTCCTCTCACATACTTTCACCTCCCCTTATTTCCTTTAACATACCCTCACTTCCATTCACCTCCCCTCACTTAACCCAACCCAACCCAAACCAACCCAACCCTACCCAACCCAACCCAACCCATCCCATCCCAACACAACCCAACCCAACCCAACCCAACACAACCCAAACCAACCCAACCCAACCTAACCCTAACCAACCCAACCCAACCCAGACCAACCCAAAACTACCCAACCCAACCCAACTTAACACAACCCAACCAACCTTTCACATTCTCTCACTTTCTTTCACCTCCCCTCACTTCCTTTCGCCTCTCCTCAATTTGTTTCATCTCTCCTTACTTTATTTCAACTCCCCTCACTTCCTTTCACCTCCCCTCACTTCCCTTCACCAACACTCTATTTCTTTCACCACCACTAAGTTCCTTTCACCTTCCCTCGCTTCATTTCACCTATCCTCACTTTCTTTCATCTCTTCTCGCTTCCTTTTACATTCTCTCACTTCCTTTACCTCCCCTTACTTCCTTTCACCTCCTCTTACTTTATTTCAACTCCCCTCACGTCCTTTCACCTCCCCTCACTTTCTTTTACCTTCCCTGTCTTCCTTTCACATTCTCTCTCTTTCATTTACCTCCCCTCACTTCCTTTTGCCTCCCATCACTTCCTTTCACTTCCCCTCACTTCCTTTCACCTCCCATCCCTTTCTTTCACCTTCCCTTATTTCCTTTCACATTCTCTCACTTCCTTTCACCTCTCCTTACTTCCTTTCACCTCCCCTCACTTCCTTTCACCTCCCCTCACTTCATTTCCCCTTCCCTCATTTTATTTCATCTCCCCTCACTTCCTTTCACCTCCCCTTACTTCCTGTAACATCCCCTCACTTTCTTTCAGCTCCCCTTACTTAATTTCACCACCCCTCTCTTCCTTTCACCTCCCCTCATTTCCATTCGCCTCCCCTCACTTCCTTTCAACTCCCCTCGCTTTCTTTCACCTCCCCTCTCTTCCTTTTACCTCCCCTCACTTCCTTTCACCCCCCCTCATTCATTTCACCTCCCCTCTTTTTCTTTCACCTCTACTCTCTCCCCTTTCACTTTTACTTTGCCAATGGTATTAACCAATTTAAGAATCATTGTGCTAAATACTTAGCCAGCATTAGGTCCTCATAAAAATGTAATACTTTCCTCTGTATTTTTCCTTCTATCCTTCATTTAAATATCAGCACATCACTATATCCATCAGCAAACAGGGCAGTGATGATGATTTTTATTATTTTACTTTGTGTACATTTGTGCTGTACTATTCTTATTTTTTTATTATTTATGAATACCTTGAAATGATTTTCATTTCTCTATATTGATTTGTATTGAATTCTGTACATTTATATTTATCATATTGTGTATCATAATGGTTAGGTGGAAGAAGGGGCCATATGGCCTCAACCTCGCCATAGTAAGAAATAAATAAATAAATAAATACTCGTTTCCTTTCACCTCCCCTCACTTCCTTTCACCTCCCCTTACTTCCTTTTATATCCCCTCACTTCCATTCACTTCCCCTTACTTTCTATAACATGCCCTCACTTCCATTTACCTCCCCTCACTTCTTTTCCAATCCTCTCACTTCCTTTCAATCCTCTCACTTCCTTTAATATCCCCTCACTTCCTTTAACCTCACCTCACTTCATTTCACCTCCCCTCAATTTCTTTCATTTCCACTTGCTTCCTTTCATCTCCCCTCATTTCCTTTCACCTCCCCTCACTTTCGTTCACCTTCCCTTACTTCCTTTCACATTCTCTCTCTTTTATTCACCTCCCCTCACTTCCTTTCAACTCTTCTTATTTCCTTTCACCTCTCCTATCTTTCTATCACCTTCCCTCAATTCCTTTCACATTCTCTCACTTCCTTTCACCTCCCCTTATTTCCTTACTCCTCCCCTCAATTTCTTTCACCTCCGCTCACTTCCTTTCACCTCCCCTCACTTCATTTCACCTTCCCTCACTTTATTTCACCTCCCCTCACTTCCTTTCACCTCCCCTCATTTCCTTTAACATACCCTCAATTCCATTTACCTCCCCTTAAATCCTTTCGCCTCCTCTCATTTCCTTTCACCTCCATCCACTTCCTTTCACCTCTTCTCACTTCCTTTCACCTCCCTTCACTTCCTTTCAACTCCCCCCAATTCCTTTCACCTCCCCTCATTTCTTTTCCCCTCCTCTCACTTCCTTTTACCTCCTCTAACTTCCTTAACATCCCCTCACTTCCATTAACCTCACCTCACTTCATTTCACCTACCCTCACTTTCTTTCACCTCCCCTCACTTCCTTTCACCTCCCCTCACTTCCTTTCACCTCCCCTCAATTCCTTTCATTTCTTCTCTCATCCTTTCACCTCCCCTCACTTCCTTTCACCTTCCCACATTTCATTTCACCTCCCCTCACTTTCTTTCACCTTCTTTGTCTTCCTTTCACATTCTCTCTCTTTCATTTACCTCACCTCACGTCCTTTTGCCTCACATAACTTCCTTTCACCTCCCCTCACTTCCTTTCATCTCTTATGCCTTTCCTTCACATTCCCTCACTTCCTTTCACATTCTCTCTCTTCCTTTCACCTCCCCTTACTTCCTATTAACTCCCCTCACTTCTTTTCACCTCCCCTCACTTCATTTCACCTTCCCTCACTTTATTTCACCTCCCCTCACTTCCTTTCAACTCCCCTTACTTCCTTTAACATCCCCTTATTTAATTTCACCACCACTCACATCCTTTCACCTCTCCTCATTTCCTTTCGGCTCCCCTCACTTCCTTTCACCCCCCCTCGCTTCCTTTCACCTCCCCTCTCTTCCTTTCACCTCTTCTCACTTCTTTTCACACCCCCTCACTCCATTTCACCTCCCCTCACTTTCTTTCACCTCTTCTCGTTTCCTTTCACCTCCCCTCACTTCTTTTCCCCTCCTTCCACTTCCTTTACACTCCTCTCACTTCCTTTAACATCCCCTCACTTCCTTTAACCTCACCTCACTTCATTTCTCTTCACCTCACTTTCTTTCATTTCTTCTTGCTTCCTTTCATCTCCCCACATTTCCTTTCACCTCCCCTCACTTCCTTTCACCTCCCTTTATTTCCTTTCTCCTCCCCTCAATTTCTTTCAGCTCCCCTCACTTCCTTTCACCTCCCCTCACTTCATTTCACCTTCCCTCACTTTATTTCACCTTCCCTCTTTTCCTTTCATCTCCCCTTACTTACTTTAACATCCCCTCACTTCCGTTCACCTCTGTTTATTTCATTTCACCACCCCTCACTTCCTTTCACCTCCCCACACTTCCTTTGACCTCCCCTCTCTTTCTTTCACCTACCCTTACTTTATATCACCTCCCCCACTTCCTTTCACCTCTTCTCACGTCCTTTCACCTCCCCTCACTTCTTTTCTCCTCCCCTCACTTCCTTTCACCTCTCCTCACTTCCTTTAACATCCCTTCACTTCCTTTAACCTCCCCTCACTTTACTGAATCTCCCCTCACTTTCTTTTACCTCCCCTCATTTCCTTTCACCTCTCCTCTCTTCCTTTCAACTCCCCTCACTTCCTTTCACCTCTACTCACTTCATTTCACCTCCCCTCACTTTCTTTTACCTCCTCTTACATACTTTCACCTCCCCTTACTTCCTTTAACTTACTTTCACTTCCATTCACCTCCCCTCACTTAACCCAACCCAACCCAAACCAACCCAACCCAAACCAAACCAACCCAAACCAACACAACCCATCCCATCCCAACCCAACCCAACCCAACCCGACACAACCCAAACCAACCCAACCCAACCCAACCCAAATTAACCCAACCCATCCCAAGCCAACCCATCCCAACTAAACCCAACCCAACCCAACCAACCTTTCACATTCTCTCACTTTCTGTCACCTCCCCTCACTTCCTTTCGCCTCCCCTCAGTTCGTTTCACCTCCCCTTACTTTATTTCAACTCCCCTCACTTCCTTTCACCACCCTCACTTCCCTTCACCTCCCCTCTATTTCTTTCACCACCACTAATTTCCTTTCACCTCCCCTCGCTTCATTTCACCTACCCTCACTTTCTTTCATCTCTTATCGCTTCCTTTCACATTCTCTCACTTCCTTTACCTCCCCTCACTTCCTTTCACCTCCCCTCAATTTCTTTCACCTTCCCTGTCTTCCTTTCACATTCTCTCTCTTTCATTTACCTCCCCTCACTTCCTTTTGTCTCCCATCACTTCCTTTCACTTCCCCTCACTTCCTTTCACCTCCCATCCCTTTCTTTCACCTTCCCTCACTTCCTTTCACATTCTATCACTTCCTTTCACCTCTCCTTACTTCCTTTCACCTCCCCTCACTTCCTATCACCTCCCCTCACTTCATTTCACCTTCCCTCATTTTATTTCACCTCCCCTCACTTCCTTTCACCTCCCCTTACTTCCTTTAACATCCCCTCACTTTCTTTCACCTCCCCTTACCTAATTTCACCACCCCTCACTTCCTTTTACCTCCCCTCAATTCCTTTCACCCCCCCTCACTTCAATTCACCTCCCCTCACTTTCTTTCACCTCTACTCGTTTCCTTTCACCTCACCTCACTTCCTTTCACCTCCCCTTACTTCCTTTTACCTCCCCTCACTTCCATTCACTTCCCCTTACTTTCTTTAACATCCCCTCACTTCCATTCACCTTCCCTCACTTCTTTTCCCCTCCTCTCACTTCCTTTCACATTCTCTCTCTTTCATTCACCTCCCCTCACTTCCTTTCAACTCCCCTTACTTCCTTTCACCTCTCCTCTCTTTCTATCACCTTGCCTCAATTCCTTTCACATTCTCTCACTTCCTTTCACCTCCCCTTATTTCCTTTCTCCTCCCCTCAATTTCTTTCACCTCCCCTCACTTCCTTTCACCTCCCCTCACTTCTATTCACCTTCCCTCACTTTATTTCACCTCCCCTCACTTCCTTTCACCTCTCCTTACTTACTTTAACATCCCCTCACTTCCTTTCACCTCCCCTTATTTCATTTCACCACCCTCACTTCCCTTCACCTCCCCTCTATTTCTTTCACCACCACTAATTTCCTTTCACCTCCCCTCGCTTCATTTCAACTACCCTCACTTTCTTTCATCTCTTATCGCTTCCTTTCACATTCTCTCACTTCCTTTACCTCCCCTCACTTCCTTTCACCTCCCCTCAATTTCTTTCACCTTCCCTGTCTTCCTTTCACATTCTCTCTCTTTCATTTACCTCCCCTCACTTCCTTTTGCCTCCCATCACTTCCTTTCACTTCCCCTCACTTCCTTTCACCTCCCATCCCTTTCTTTCACCTTCCCTCACTTCCTTTCACATTCTATCACTTCCTTTCACCTCTCCTTACTTCCTTTCACCTCCCCTCACTTCCTATCACCTCCCCTCACTTCATTTCACCTTCCCTCATTTTATTTCACCTCCCCTCACTTCCTTTCACCTCCCCTTACTTCCTTTAACATCCCCTAACTTTCTTTCACCTCCCCTTAACTAATTTCACCACCCCTCACTTCCTTTCACCTCCCCTCAATTCCTTTCACCCCCCCTCACTTCATTTCACCTCCCCTCACTTTCTTTCACCTCTACTCGTTTCCTTTCACCTCACCTCACTTCCTTTCACCTCCCCTTACTTCCTTTTACCTCCCCTCACTTCCATTCACTTCCCCTTACTTTCTTTAACATCCCCTCACTTCCATTCACCTTCCCTCACTTCTTTTCCCCTCCTCTCACTTCCTTTCACATTCTCTCTCTTTCATTCACCTCCCCTCACTTCCTTTCAACTCCCCTTACTTCCTTTCACCTCTCCTCTCTTTCTATCACCTTGCCTCAATTGCTTTCACATTCTCTCACTTCCTTTCATCTCCCCTTATTTCCTTTCTCCTCCCCTCAATTTCTTTCACCTCCCCTCACTTTCTTTCATCTCCCCTCACTTCTATTCACCTTCCCTCACTTTATTTCACCTCCCCTCACTTCCTTTCACCTCCCCTTTCTTACTTTAACATCCCCTCACTTCCTTTCACCTCCCCTTATTTCATTTCACCACCCCTCACTACCTTTCACCTCCCTTCACTTCCTTTCACCTCCCCTCACTTCCTTTCACCACCCCTCACTTCCTTTTACCTCCCCTCTCTTCCTTTCACCTCCGCTCATTTCCTTTCACCTCCATTCACTTCCTTTCATCTCCCCTCATTTTCTTTCACCTTTTCTCACTTCCTTTCACATTCTCTCACTTAATTTTACCTCCCATCACTTCCTTTCACCTCCCCTTACTTTCTTTAACATCCCCTCACTTCCATTCACCTCCCCTCAATTCCTTTCGCCTCCCCTCACTTCCAATCACCTCCCCTCTCTTCCTTTCAACCCCCCCTCACTTCCTTTCAACACCCCTCTCTTCCTTTCACCTCCCCTCTCTTCCTTTACCTCGCCTCACTTCCTTTCACCTTCCCTCGCTTCCTTACACATTCTCTCACTTTCATTCACCTCCCCTCACTTCCTTTCACCTCCCCACTCTTCCTTTCATCTGCCCTCGCTTCCTTTCACCTCCCCTCACTTCCTTTCACCTCCCTTCATTTTATTTCATCTTCCATTGCTTCCTTTCACATTTTTTCATTCCTTTTACCTCCCCTTATTTCCTTTTACCTCCCCTCATTATTTTTCACCTCCCTTCAATTCCTTTCATATTTCCTTACTTCCATTCACCTTCCCTCATTTCCTTTCACATTCCCTCATTTCCTTTCACCTCTCCTCACTTCCTTTCACCTACTCCTACTTCCTTTCACCCCACCTCACTTCCTTTAGCCTCCCCTCACTTCCTCTCACCTTTCCTCACTTCATTTTACATCCCCTCACTTTCTTTCACCACTTTGCTCGCTTCATTTCACCTACCCTCATTTTCTTTCATCTCTTCTCGCTTCCTATCACATTCTCTCACTTCCTATACCTCCCCTCACTTCCTTTCACCTCCCCTCACTTTCTTTCACCTTCCCTGTCTTCCTTTCACATTCTCTCTCTTACATTTACCTCCCCTCAATTCCTTTTGCCTCCCATCACTTCCTTTCACTTCCCCTCACTTCCTTTCACCTCCCGTCCTTTTCTTTCACCTTCCCTCACTTCCTTTCACATTCTCTCACTTCCTTTCACCTCTCCTTACTTCCTTTCATCTCCCCTCACTTCCTTTCACCTCCCCTCACTTCATTTCACCTTCCCTCATTTTATTTCACCTCCCCTCACTTCCTTTCACCTCCCCTTACTTCCTGTAACATCCCCTCACTTTCTTTCAGCTCCCCTTACTTAATTTCACCACCCCTCTCTTCCTTTCACCTCCCCTCATTTCCATTCGCCTCCCCTCACTTCCTTTCAACTCCCCTCGCTTTCTTTCACCTCCCCTCTCTTCCTTTTACCTCCCCTCACTTCTTTTCACCCCCCCTCATTCATTTCACCTCCCCTCTTTTTCTTTCATCTCTACTCTCTCCCCTTTCACTTTTACTTTGCCAATGGTATTAACCAATTTAAGAATCATTGTGCTAAATACTTAGCCAGCATTAGGTCCTCATAAAAATGGAATACTTTCCTCTGTATTTTTCCTTCTATCCTTCATTTAAATATCAGCACATCACTATATCCATCAGCAAACAGGGCAGTGATGATGATTTTTATTATTTTACTTTGTGTACATTTGTGCTGTACTATTCTTATTTTTTTATTATTTATGAATACCTTGAAATGATTTTCATTTCTCTATATTGATTTGTATTGAATTCTGTACATTTATATTTATCATATTGTGTATCATAATGGTTAGGTGGAAGAAGGGGCCATATGGCCTCAACCTCGCCGTAGTAAGAAATAAATAAATAAATATATACTCGTTTCCTTTCACCTCCCCTCACTTCCTTTCACCTCCCCTTACTTTCTTTTATCTCCCCTCACTTCCATTCACTTCCCCTTACTTTCTATAACATCCCCTCACTTCCATTTACCTCCCCTCACTTCTTTTCCAATCCTCTCACTTCCTTTCAATCCTCTCACTTCCTTTAATATCCCCTCACTTCCTTTAACCTCACCTCACTTCATTTCACCTCCCCTCAATTTCTTTCATTTCCACTTGCTTCCTTTCATCTCCCCTCATTTCCTTTCACCTCCCCTCACTTTCGTTCACCTTCCCTTACTTCCTTTCACATTCTCTCTCTTTTATTCACCTCCCCTCACTTCCTTTCAACTCTTCTTATTTCCTTTCACCTCTCCTCTCTTTCTATCACCTTCCCTCAATTCCTTTCACATTCTCTCACTTCCTTTCACCTCCCCTTATTTCCTTTCTCCTCCCCTCAATTTCTTTCACCTCCGCTCACTTTCTTTCACCTCCCCTCACTTCATTTCACCTTCCCTCACTTTATTTCACCTCCCCTCACTTCCTTTCACCTCCCCTTACTTACTTTAACATCCCCTCACTTCCTTTCATCTCCCCTTATTTCATTTCACCACCCATCACTTCCTTTCACCTCCCCTCACTTCCTTTCACCTCCCCTCACTTCCTTTCACCTCCCCTCACTTCATTTCACCTCCCCTCTCTTCCTTTCACCTCCGCTCATTTCCTTTCACCTCCATTCACTTCCTTTCATCTCCCCTCATTTTCTTTCACCTTTTCTCACTTCCTTTCACATTCTCTCACTTAATTTTACCTCTTATCACTTCCTTTCACCTCCCCTTACTTTCTTTAACATCCCCTCACTTCCATTCACCTCCCCACAATTCCTTTCGCCTCCCCTCACTTCCATTCACCTCCCCTCACTTCCTTTCATCTCCCCTCATTTCCTTTCACCTCCCCTCTCTTCCTTTCACCTCCCCTCTCTTCCTTTTACCTCGCCTCACTTCCTTTCACCTTCCCTCGCTTCCTTTCACATTCTCTCACTTTCATTCACCTCCCCTCACTTCCTTTCACCTCCCCACTCTTCCTTTCATGTCCCCTCACTTCCATTCACCCCCCTCACTTCTTTTCACCTTCCCTCACTTTATCACACCTCCCCTCACTTTCTTTCACTTTCCTTTGCTGCCTTTCACATTCTTTCACATCCTTTTATCTCCCCTTATTTCCTTTTATCTCCCCTAACTATCTTTCACCTCCCTTTACTTCCTTTCACCTTCCCTCAATTCCTTTCACCTTCCCTCATTTCCTTTCACCTCTCCTCACTTCATTTCACCTACTCCTAATTCCTTTCACCCCCCCTCACTTCTTTTCACCTACCCTCACTTCCTTTCACCTTTCCTCACTTCCATTCAGCTTCCCTCAACTTCTTTCACCTCCTGTCGCTTCCTTTCACCTTTCCTCACTTCCATTCACTTCCACTTACTTGCTTTCTTCTCCCGTCACTTTCTTTCACCTCCTCTCACTTCCTTTCACCTCCCCTTACTTCTTTTAACATCCCCTCACTTCCATTCACCTCCTCTCACTTAACCCAACCCAAGCCAACCAAACCCAAACCTACCCAACCCAACCCAACCCAACCGAACCCCACCCAACCCAACCCAACCCAATCCAACCCAACCCAACCCATCCCATCCCAACCCAACCCAACCAACATTTGATATTCTCTTACATTCTTTCAACTCCCCTCACATACTTTTACCTCCCCTTACTTCCTTTAACATCCCCTCACTTCCATTTACCTCCTCTCACATCCTTTCGCCTCCCCTCACTTCCTTTCACCTCCCCTCATTTCCTTTAACATCCCCCCAATTCCATTTACCTCCCCTTAAATCCTTTCGCCTCCTCTCATTTCCTTTCACCTCCATCCACATCCTTTCACCTCTTCTCACTTCCTTTCACCTCCCCTCACTTCCTTTCAACTCCCCCCAATTCCTTTCACCTCCCCTCACTTCTTTTCCCCTCCTCTCACTTCCTTTAACCTCCCCTCTTTTTCTTTCACCTGCCCTCATTTCCCTTCACCTCTTCTCTCTTCCTTTCACCTCCCCTCACTTCCTTTCACCTCCCCTCACTTCATTTCACCTCCCCTTACTGTCTTTCATCTCCCCTCGCTCCCTTTCATCTCCCCTCATTTCCTTTCTCCTCCCCTCACATCCTATTGCCTCCCCTCACTTCCGAATCACCTCCCCTCATTTCCTTTAACATCCCCTCAATTCCATTTACCTACCCTCACATCCTTTCACCTCCCCTCACTTTTTTTCACCTCCCCTCACTTCCTTTCACCTCCCCTCACTTCCTTTCACCTCTGCTCTCTTTCTTTCACCTCCTCTTACTTCATATCACCTCCCCCCACTTTCTTTCACCTCTTCTCACTTCCTTTCACCTCCCCTCACTTCTTTTCACCTCTCCTCACTTCCTTTAACATCCCTTCACATCCTTTAACCTCCCCTCACTTCACTTCAATTCCCCTCATTTTCTTTTACCTCCCCTCACTTCCTTTCACCTCCCCTCACTTCCTTTCACCACCCCTCATTTCCTTTCAACTCTCCTCCCTTCCTTTTACCTCCCCACATTTCCTTTCACCTCTACTCACTTCATTTCACCTCCCCTCACTTTCTTTTACCTCCTCTCACATACTTTCACCTCCCCTTATTTCCTTTAACATACCCTCACTTCCATTCACCTCCCCTCACTTAACCCAACCCTACCCAAACCAACCCAACCCTACCCAACACAACCCAACCCATCCCATCCCAACACAACCCAACCCAACCAAACCCAACACAACCCAAACCAACCCAACCCAACCCAACCCTAACCAACCCAACCCAACCCAGACCAACCCAAAACTACCCAACCCAACCCAACTTAACACAACCCAACCAACCTTTCACATTCTCTCACTTTATTTCACCTCCCCTCACTTCCTTTCGCCTCCCCTCAGTTTGTTTCACCTCTCCTTACTTTATTTCAACTCCCCTCACTTCCTTTCACCACCCCTCACTTCCCATCACCAACCCTCTATTTCTGTCACCACTACTAAGTTCCTTTCACCTTCCCTCGCTTCATTTCACCTATCCTCACTTTCTTTCATCTCTTCTCGCTTCCTTTCACATTCTCTCACTTCCTTTACCTCCCCTTACTTCCTTTCACCTCCACTTACTTCATTTCAACTCCCCTCACGTCCTTTCACCTCCCCTCACTTTCTTTCACCTTCCCTGTCTTCCTTTCACATTCTCTCTCTTCCATTCACCTCCCCTCACTTCCTTTCACCTACCCTCACTTCCTTTCACCTCTCCTCACTTTCTTTCACTTTCCTTTGCTGCCTTTCACATTCTTTCACATCCCCTAACTATCTTTCACCTCCCTTTACTTCCTTTCACCTTCCCTCACTTCCTTTCACCTTCCCTCATTTCCTTTCACCTCTCCTCACTTCGTTTCACCTACTCCTAATTCCTTTCACCCCCCCTCACTTCTTTTCACCTACCCTCACCTCCTTTCACCTTTCCTCACTTCCATTCAGCTTCCCTCAACTTCTTTCACCTCCTGTCGCTTCCTTTCACCTTTCCTCACTTCCATTCACTTCCACTTACTTGCTTTCTTCTCCCGTCCGTTTCTTTCACCTCCTCTCACTTCCCTTCACCTCCCCTTACTTCTTTTAACATCCCCTCACTTCCATTCACCTCCTCTCACTTAACCCGACCCAACCCAACCAAACCCAAACCTACCCAACCCAACCCAACCCAACCGAACCCCACCCAACCCAACCCAATTTACCTCCCCTCACTTCCTTTTGCCTCCCATCACTTCCTTTCACTTCCACTCACTTCCTTTCACCTCCCATCCTTTTCTTTCACCTTCCCTTACTTCCTTTCACATTCTCTCACTTCCTTTCACCTCTCCTTACTTCCTTTCACCACCCCTCACTTCCTTTCACCTCCCCTTACTTCCTTTAACATCTCCTTACTTTCTTTCACCTCCCCTTACTTAATTTCACCACCCCTCACTTTCTTTCACATCCTTTCATTTCCTTTCGCCTCCTCTCACTTCCTTTTACCTCCTCTCGCTTTCCTTCACCTCCCCTCTCTTCCTTTCACCTCCCCTCACTTCCTTTCACCCCCCCTCAATTCATTTCAACTCCCCTCACTTTCTTTCACCTCTACTCGTTTCCTTTTACCTCCCCTCACTTACTTTCACCTCCCCTTACTTCATTTTACCACCCCTCACTTCCATTCACTTCCCCTTACTTTCTTTAACATCCCCTCACTTCCATTCACCTCCCCTCAAATCCTTTTGCTTCCCCTCACTTCCATTCACCTCCCCTCACATCCTTTCCCCTACCCTCACTTGCTTTCACCTCTGCTCACTTTCTTTCACTTTCCTTTGCTGCCTTTCACATTCTTTCACATCCTTTTATCTCCCATTATTTCCATTTATCTCCCCTAACTATCTTTCACCTCCCTTTACTTCCTTTCACCTTCCCACACTTCCTTTCACCTTCCCTCATTTCCTTTCACCTCTCCTCACTTCGTTTCACCTACTCCTAATTCCTTTCACCCCCCCTCACTTCTTTTCACCTACCCTCACTTCCTTTCACCTTTCCTCACTTCCATTCAGCTTCCCTCAACTTCTTTCACCTCCTGTCGCTTCCTTTTACCTTTCCTCACTTTTATTCACTTCCACTTACTTGCTTTCTTCTCCCGTCACTTTCTTTCACCTCCTCTCACTTCCTGTCACCTCCCCTTACGTCTTTTAACATCCCCTCACATCCATTCACCTCCTCTCACTCAACCCAACCCAACCCAACCAAACCCAAACCTACCCAACCCAACCCAACCCAACCGAACCCCACCCAACCCAACCCAACCCAATCCAACCCAACCCAACCCATCCCATCCCATCCCATCCCAACCCAACCCAACCAACCTTTGATATTCTCTTACTTTCATTCAACTCCCCTCACATACTTTTACCTCCCCTTACTTCCTTTAACATCCCCTCACTTCCATTTACCCCCCTCACATCCTTTCGCCTCCCCTCACTTCCTTTCACCTCCCCTCATTTCCTTTAACATCCCCTCAATTCCATTTACCTCCCCTTAAATCCTTTTGCCTCCTCTCATTTCCTTTCACCTCCATCCACTTCCTTTCACCTCTTCTCACTTCCTTTCACCTCCCCTCACTTCCTTTCAACTCCCCCCAATTCCTTTCACCTCCCCTCATTTCTTTTCCCCTCCTCTCACTTCCTTTCACCTCCTCTCACTTCCTTTAACATCCCCTCACTTCCATTAACCTCACCTCACTTCATTTCACCTCCCCTCACTTTCTTTCACCTCCCCTCACTTCCTTTCACCTCCCCTCACTTCCTATCACCTCCCCTCAATTCCTTTCATTTCTTCTCTCTTCCTTTCACCTCCCCTCACTTCCTTTCACCTTCCCACACTTCATTTCACCTCCCCTCACTTTCTTTCACCTTCTTTGTCTTCCTTTCACATTCTCTCTCTTTCATTTACCTCCCCTCACTTCCTTTTGCCTCACATAACTTCCTTTCACCTCCCCTCACTTCCTTTCATCTCTTATGCCTTTCCTTCACATTCCCTCACTTCCTTTCACATTCTCTCTCTTCCTTTCACCTCCCCTTACTTCCTTTTAACTCCCCTCACTTCTTTTCACCTCCCCTCACTTCATTTCACCTTCCCTCACTTTATTTCACCTCCCCTCACTTCCTTTCAACTCCCCTTACTTCCTTTAACATCCCCTTACTTAACTTCACCACCACTCACTTCCTTTCACCTCTTCTCATTTCCTTTCGCCTCCCCTCACTTCCTTTCATCTCCCCTCGCTTACTTTCACCTCCCCTCTCTTCCTTTCACCTCCCCTCACTTCCTTTCACACCCCCTCACTCCATTTCACCTCCCCTCACTTTCTTTCACCTCTTCTCGTTTCCTTTCACCTCCCCTCACTTCTTTTCCCCTCCTCCCACTTCCTTTACCCTCCTCTCACTTCCTTTAACATCCCCTCACTTCCTTTAACCTCACCTCACTTCATTTCTCTTCCCCTCACTTTCTTTCATTTCCCCTTGCTTCCTTTCATCTCCCCTCATTTCCTTTCACCTCCCCTCACTTTCGTTCACCTCTCCTCTTTTTCTATCACTTTCCCTCAATTCCTTTCACATTCTCTCTCTTTCATTCAACTCCCCTCACTTCCTTTCACCTCCCCTCACTTCCTTACACCTCTCCTCTTTTTCTATCACTTTCCCTCAATTCCTTTCACATTCTCTCACTTCCTTTCACCTCCCTTAATTTCCTTTCTCCTCCCCTCAATTTCTTTCACCTCCCCTCACTTCCTTTCACCTCCCCTCACTTCATTTCACCTTCCCTCACTTTATTTCACCTTCCCTCTTTTCCTTTAATCTCCCCTTACTTACTTTAACATCCCCTCACTTCCTTTCACCTCCCTTTATTTCATTTCACCACCCCTCACTTCCTTTCACCTCCCCTCACTTCCTTTCACCTCCCCTCACTTCCTTTCACCTCCCCACACTTCCTTTGACCTCCCCTCTCTTTCTTTCACCTACCCTTACTTTATATCACCTCCCCCACTTCCTTTCACCTCTTCTCACTTCCTTTCACCTCCCCTCAATTCTTTTCTCCTCCCCTCACTTCCTTTCACCTCTCCTTACTTCCTTTAACATCCCTTCACTTCCTTTAACCTCCCCTCACTTTACTTAATCTCCCCTCACTTTCTATTACCTCCCCTCATTTCCTTTCACCTCTCCTCTCTTCCTTTCAACTCCCCTCACTTCCTTTCACCTCTACTCACTTCATTTCACCTCCCCTAACTTTCTTTTACCTCCTCTTACATACTTTCACCTCTTCTTACTTCCTTTAACATACTTTCACTTCCATTCACCTCCCCTCACTTAACCCAACCCAACCCAAACCAACCCAACCCAACCCAAACCAACCCAAACCAACACAACCCATCCCATCCCAACCCAACCCAACCCAACCCAACACAACCCAAACCAACCCAACCCAACCCAACCCAACTTAACCCAACCCATCCCAAGCCAACCCAACCCAACTAAACCCAACTTAACCCAACCAACCTTTCACATTCTCTCACTTTCTGTCACCTCCCCTCACTTCCTTTCGCCTCCCCTCAGTTCGTTTCACCTCCCCTCTATTTCTTTCACCACCACTAATTTCCTTTCACCTCCCCTCGCTTCATTTCACCTACCCTCAATTTCTTTCACCTTCCCTGTCTTCCTTTCACATTCTCTCTCTTTCATTTACCTCCCCTCACTTCCTTTTGCCTCCCATCACTTCCTTTCACTTCCCCTCATTTCCTCTCACCTCCCATCCCTTTCTTTCACCTTCCCTCACTTCCTTTCACATTCTATCACTTCCTTTCACCTCTCCTTACTTCCTTTCACCTCCCCTCACTTCCTATCACCTCCCCTCACTTCATTTCACCTACCCTCATTTTATTTCACCTCCCCTCACATCCTTTCACCTCCCCTTACTTCCTTTAACATCCCCTCACTTTCTTTCACCTCTCCTTACCTAATTTCACCACCCCTCACTTCCTTTCACCTCCCCTCAATTCCTTTCACCCCCCCTCACTTCATTTCACCTCCCCTCACTTTCTTTCACCTCTACTCGTTTCCTTTCACCTCACCTCACTTCCTTTCACCTCCCCTTACTTCCTTTTACCTCCCCTCACATCCATTCACTTCCCCTTACTTTCTTTAACATCCCCTCACTTCCATTCGCCTTCCCTCACTTCTTTTCCCCTCCTCTCACTTCCTTTCACATTCTCTCTCTTTCATTCACCTCCCCTCACTTCCTTTCAACTCCCCTTACTTCCTTTCACCTCTCCTCTCTTTCTATCACCTTGCCTCAATTCCTTTCACATTCTCTCACTTCCTTTCACCTCCCCTTATTTCCTTTCTCCTCCCCTCAATTTCTTTCACCTCCCCTCACTTCCTTTCATCTCCCCTCACTTCAATTCACCTTCCCTCACTTTATTTCACCTCCCCTCACTTCCTTTCACCTCCCCTTACTTACTTTAACATCCCCTCACTTCCTTTCACCTCCCCTTATTTCATTTCAACACCCCTCACTACCTTTCACCCCCCTTCACTTCCTTTCACCTCCCCCCACTTCCTTTCACCACCCCTCACTTCCTTTTACCTCCCCTCTCTTCCTTTCACCTCCGCTCATTTCCTTTCACCTCCATTCACTTCCTTTCATCTCCCCTCATTTTCTTTCACCTTTTCTCACTTCCTTTCACATTCTCTCACTTAATTTTACCTCCCATCACTTCCTTTCACCTCCCCTGAATTTCTTTAACATCCCCTCACTTCCATTCACCTCCCCTCAATTCCTTTCGCCTCTTCTCACTTCCAATCACCTCCCCTCTCTTCCTTTCAACCCCCCCTCACTTCCTTTCACCAACCCTCTCTTCCTTTCACCTCCCCTCTCTTCCTTTACCTCGCCTCACTTCCTTTCACCTTCCCTCGCTTCCTTACACATTCTCTCACTTTCATTCACCTCCCCTCACTTCCTTTCACCTCCCCACTCTTCCTTTCATCTGCCCTCGCTTCCTTTCACCTCCCCTCACTTCCTTTCACATCCCTTCATTTTATTTCATCTTCCATTGCTTCCTTTCACATTTTTTCATTCCTTTTACCTCCCCTTATTTCCTTTTACCTCCCTTCATTATTTTTCACCTCCCTTCAATTCCTTTCATATTTCCTTACTTCCATTCACCTTCCCTCATTTCCTTTCACCTTCCCTCATTTCCTTTCACCTCTCCTCTCTTCCTTTCACCTACTCCTACTTCCTTTCACCCCACCTCACTTCCTTTAGCCTCCCCTGACTTCCTCTCAACTTTCATCACTTCATTTTACATCCCCTCACTTTCTTTCACCTCTTTATCGCTTCATTTCACCTACCCTCACTTTCTTTCATCTCTTCTCGCTTCCTATCACATTCTCTCACTTCCTATACCTCCCCTCACTTCCTTTCACCTCCCCTCACTTTCTTTCACCTTCCCTGTCTTCCTTTCACATTCTCTCTCTTTCATTTACCTCCCCTCAATTCCTTTTGCCTCCCATCACTTCCTTTCACTTCCCCTCACTTCCTTTCACCTCCCGTCCTTTTCTTTCACCTTCCCTCACTTCCTTTCACATTCTCTCACTTCCTTTCACCTCTCCTTACTTCCTTTCACCTCCCCTCACTTCCTTTCACCTCCCCTCACTTCATTTCACCTTCCCTCATTTTATTTCACCTCCCCTCACTTCCTTTCACCTCCCCTTACTTCCTGTAACATCCCCTCACTTTCTTTCAGCTCCCCTTACTTAATTTCACCACCCCTCTCTTCCTTTCACCTCCCCTCATTTCCATTCGCCTCCCCTCACTTCCTTTCAACTCCCCTCGCTTTCTTTCACCTCCCCTCTCTTCCTTTTACCTCCCCTCACTTCCTTTCACCCCCCCTCATTCATTTCACCTCCCCTCTTTTTCTTTCACCTCTACTCTCTCCCCTTTCACTTTTACTTTGCCAATGGTATTAACCAATTTAAGAATCATTGTGCTAAATACTTAGCCAGCATTAGGTCCTCATAAAAATGTAATACTTTCCTCTCTATTTTTCCTTCTATCCTTCATTTAAATATCAGCACATCACTATATCCATCAGCAAACAGGGCAGTGATGATGATTTTTATTATTTTACTTTGTGTACATTTGTGCTGTACTATTCTTATTTTTTTATTATTTATGAATACCTTGAAATGATTTTCATTTCTCTATATTGATTTGTATTGAATTCTGTACATTTATATTTATCATATTGTGTATCATAATGGTTAGGTGGAAGAAGGGGCCATATGGCCTCAACCTCGCCGTAGTAAGAAATAAATAAATAAATAAATACTCGTTTCCTTTCACCTCCCCTCACTTCCTTTCACCTCCCCTTACTTCCTTTTATCTCCCCTCACTTCCATTCACTTCCCCTTACTTTCTATAACATCCCCTCACTTCCATTTACCTCCCCTCACTTCTTTTCCAATCCTCTCACTTCCTTTCAATCCTCTCACTTCCTTTAATATCCCCTCACTTCCTTTAACCTCCCCTCACTTCATTTCACCTCCCCTCAATTTCTTTCATTTCCACTTGCTTCCTTTCATCTCCCCTCATTTCCTTTCACCTCCCCTCACTTTCGTTCAATTTCCCTTACTTCCTTTCAAATTCTCTCTCTTTTATTCACCTCCCCTCACTTCCTTTCAACTCTTCTTATTTCCTTTCACCTCTCCTCTCTTTCCATCACCTTCCCTCAATTCCTTTCACATTCTCTCACTTCCTTTCACCTCCCCTTATTTCCTTTCTCCTCCCCTCAATTTCTTTCACCTCCGCTCACTTCCTTTCACCTCCCCTCACTTCATTTCACCTTCCCTCACTTTATTTCACCTCCCCTCACTTCCTTTCACCTCCCCTTACTTACTTTAACATCCCCTCACTTCCTTTCATCTCCCCTTATTTCATTTCACCACCCCTCACTTCCTTTCACCTCCCCTCACTTCCTTTCACCTCCCCTCACTTCCTTTCACCTCCCCTCACATCATTTCACCTCCCCTCTCTTCCTTTCACCTCCGCTCATTTCCTTTCACCTCCATTCACTTCCTTTCATCTCCCCTCTTTTTCTTTCACCTTTTCTCACTTCCTTTCACATTCTCTCACTTCATTTTACCTCCCATCACTTCCTTTCACCTCCCCTTACTTTCTTTAACATCCCCTCACTTCCATTCACCTCCCCACAATTCCTTTCGCCTCCCCTCACTTCCATTCACCTCCCCTCATTTCCTTTCATCTCCCCTCACTTCCTTTCAACTCCACTCTCTTCCTTTCACCTCCCCTCTCTTCCTTTTACCTCGCCTCACTTCCTTTCACCTTCCCTCGCTTCCTTTCACATTCTCTCACTTTCATTCACCTCCCCTCACTTCCTTTCACCTCCCCACTCTTCCTTTCATGTCCCCTCACTTCCATTCACCCCCCTCACTTCTTTTCACCTTCCCTCTTTTCCTTTCATCTCCCCTTACTTACTTTAACATCTCCTTACTTTCTTTCACCTCCCCTTACTTAATTTCACCACCCCTTATTTGCTTTCACATCCTTTCATTTCCTTTCGCCTCCCCTCACTTCCTTTCACCTCCCCTCGCTTTCCTTCACCTCCCCTCTCTTCCTTTCACCTCCCCTCACTTCCTTTCACCCCCCCTCACTTCATTTCAACTCCCCTCACTTTCTTTCACCTCTACTCGTTTCCTTTCACCTCCCCTCACTTCCTTTCACCTCCCCACTCTTCCTTTCATGTCCCCTCACTTCCATTCACCCCCCTCACTTCTTTTCACCTTCCCTCACTTTATTACACCTCCCCTCACTTTCTTTCACTTTCCTTTGCTGCCTTTCACATTCTTTCACATCCTTTTATCTCCCCTTATTTCCTTTTACCTCCACTCACATACTTTCACCTCCCCTTATTTCCTTTAACATACCCTCACTTCCATTCACCTCCCCTCACTTAACCCAACCCAACCCAAACCAACCCAACCCTACCCAACACAACCCAACCCATCCCATCCCAACCCAGACCAACCCAAAACTACCCAACCCAACCCAACTTAACACAACCCAACCAACCTTTCACATTCTCTCACTTTCTTTCACCTCCCCTCACTTCCTTTCGCCTCCCCTCAGTTTGTTTCACCTCTCCTTACTTTATTTCAACTCCCCTCACTTCCTTTCACCACCCCTCACTTCCCATCACCAACCCTCTATTTCTGTCACCACTACTAAGTTCCTTTCACCTTCCCTCGCTTCATTTCACCTATCCTCACTTTCTTTCATCTCTTCTCGCTTCCTTTCGCATTCTCTCACTTCCTTTACCTCCCCTTACTTCCTTTCACCTCCACTTACTTCATTTCAACTCCCCTCACGTCCTTTCACATCCCCTCACTTTCTTTCACCTTCCCTGTCTTCCTTTCACATTCTCTCTCTTCCATTCACCTCCCCTCACTTCCTTTCACCTACCCTCACTTCCTTTCACCTCTCCTCACTTTCTTTCACTTTCCTTTGCTGCCTTTCACATTCTTTCACATCCCCTAACTATCTTTCACCTCCCTTTACTTCCTTTCACCTTCCCTCACTTCCTTTCACCTTCCCTCATTTCCTTTCACCTCTCCTCACTTCGTTTCACCTACTCCTAATTCCTTTCACCCCCCCTCACTTCTTTTCACCTACCCTCACTTCCTTTCACCTTTCCTCACTTCCATTCAGCTTCCCTCAACTTCTTTCACCTCCTGTCGCTTCCTTTCACCTTTCCTCACTTCCATTCACTTCCACTTACTTGCTTTCTTCTCCCGTCACTTTCTTTCACCTCCTCTCACTTCCTTTCACCTCCCCTTACTTCTTTTAACATCCCCTCACTTCCTTTCACCTCCTCTCACTTAACCCAACCCAACCCAACCAAACCCAAACCTACCCAACCCAACCCAACCCAACCGAACCCCACCCAACCCAACCCAACCCAATCCAACCCAACCCAACCCATCCCATCCCAACCCAACCCAACCAACATTTGATATTCTCTTACATTCTTTCAACTCCCCTCACATACTTTTACCTCCCCTTACTTCCTTTAACATCCCCTCACTTCCATTTACCTCCTCTCACATCCTTTCGCCTCCCCTCACTTCCTTTCACCTCCCCTCATTTCCTTTAACATCCCCCCAATTCCATTTACCTCCCCTTAAATCCTTTCGCCTCCTCTCATTTCCTTTCACCTCCATCCACTTCCTTTCACCTCTTCTCACTTCCTTTCACCTCCCCTCACTTCCTTTCAACTCCCCCCAATTCCTTTCACCTCCCCTCACTTCTTTTCCCCTCCTCTCACTTCCTTTAACCTCCCCTCTTTTTCTTTCACCTGCCCTCATTTCCCTTCACCTCTTCTCTCTTCCTTTCACCTCCCCTCACTTCCTTTCACCTCCCCTCACTTCATTTCACCTCCCCTTACTGTCTTTCATCTCCCCTCGCTTCCTTTCATCTCCCCTCATTTCCTTTCTCCTCCCCTCACATCCTATTGCCTCCCCTCACTTCCGAATCACCTCCCCTCATTTCCTTTAACATCCCCTCAATTCCATTTACCTACCCTCACATCCTTTCACCTCCCCTCAATTTTTTTCACCTCCCCTCACTTCCTTTCACCTCCCCTCACTTCCTTTCACCTCTGCTCTCTTTCTTTCACCTCCTCTTACTTCAAATCACCTCCCCCCACTTTCTTTCACCTCTTCTCACTTCCTTTCACCTCCCCTCACTTCTTTTCACCTCTCCTCACTTCTTTAACATCCCTTCACATCCTTTAACCTCCCCTCACTTCACTTCAATTCCCCTCACTTTCTTTTACCTCCCCTCACTTCCTTTCACCTCCCCTCACTTCCTTTCACCTCCCCTCATTTCCTTTCAACTCTCCTCCCTTCCTTTTACCTCCCCTCATTTCCTTTCACCTCTACTCACTTCATTTCACCTCCCCTCACTTTCTTTTACCTCCTCTCACATACTTTCACCTCCCCTTATTTCCTTTAACATACCCTCACTTCCATTCACCTCCCCTCACTTAACCCAACCCAACCCAAACCAACCCAACCCTACCCAACACAACCCAACCCATCCCATCCCAACCCAGACCAACCCAAAACTACCCAACCCAACCCAACTTAACACAACCCAACCAACCTTTCACATTCTCTCACTTTCTTTCACCTCCCCTCACTTCCTTTCGCCTCCCCTCAGTTTGTTTCACCTCTCCTTACTTTATTTCAACTCCCCTCACTTCCTTTCACCTCCCCTCACTTCCCTTCACCAACCCTCTATTTCTGTCACCACTACTAAGTTCCTTTCACCTTCCCTCGCTTCATTTCACCTATCCTCACTTTCTTTCATCTCTTCTCGCTTCCTTTCACATTCTCTCACTTCCTTTACCTCCCCTTACTTCCTTTCACCTCCTCTTACTTCATTTCAACTCCCCTCACGTCCTTTCGCCTCCCCTCACTTTCTTTCACCTTCCCTGTCTTCCTTTCACATTCTCTCTATTCCATTCACCTCCCCTCACTTCCTTTCACCTACCCTCACTTCCTTTCACCTCTCCTCACTTTCTTTCACTTTCCTTTGCTGCCTTTCACATTCTTTCACATCCCCTAACTATCTTTCACCTCCCTTTACTTCCTTTCACCTTCCCTCACTTCCTATCACCTTCCCTCATTTCCTTTCACCTCTCCTCACTTCGTTTCACCTACTCCTAATTCCTTTCACCCCCCCTCACTTCTTTTCACCTACCCTCACTTCCTTTCACCTTTCCTCACTTCCATTCAGCTTCCCTCAACTTCTTTCACCTCCTGTCGCTTCCTTTCACCTTTCCTCACTTCCATTCACTTCCACTTACTTGCTTTCTTCTCCCGTCCATTTCTTTCACCTCCTCTCACTTCCTTTCACCTCCCCTTACTTCTTTTAACATCCCCTCACTTCCATTCACCTCCTCTCACTTAACCCAACCCAACCCAACCAAACCCAAACCTACCCAACCCAACCCAACCGAACCCCACCCAACCCAACCCAATTTACCTCCCCTCACTTCCTTTTGCCTCCCATCACTTCCTTTCACTTCCCCTCACTTCCTTTCACCTCCCATCCTTTTCTTTCACCTTCCCTTACTTCCTTTCACATTCTCTCACTTCCTTTCACCTCTCCTTACTTCCTTTCACCACCCCTCACTTCCTTTCACCTCCCCTTACTTCCTTTAACATCTCCTTACTTTCTTTCACCCCCCCTCACTTCATTTCAACTCCCCTCACTTTCTTTCACCTCTACTCGTTTCCTTTCACCTCCCCTCACTTCCTTTCACCTCCCCTTACTTCATTTTACCACCCCTCACTTCCATTCACTTCCCCTTACTTTCTTTAACATCCCCTCACTTCCATTCACCTCCCCTCAAATCCTTTTGCTTCCCCTCACTTCCATTCACCTCCCCTCACTTCCTTTCACCTACCCTCACTTGCTTTCACCTCTGCTCACTTTCTTTCACTTTCCTTTGCTGCCTTTCACATTCTTTCACATCCTTTTATCTCCCATTATTTCCTTTTATCTCCCCTAACTATCTTTCACCTCCCTTTACTTCCTTTCACCTTCCCACACTTCCTTTCACCTTCCCTCATTTCCTTTCACCTCTCCTCACTTCGTTTCACCTACTCCTAATTCCTTTCACCCCCCCTCACATCTTTTCACCTACCCTCACTTCCTTTCACCTTTCCTCACTTCCATTCAGCTTCCCTCAACTTCTTTCACCTCCTGTCGCTTCCTTTTACCTTTCCTCACTTCCATTCACTTCCACTTACTTGCTTTCTTCTCCCGTCACTTTCTTTCACCTCCTCTCACTTCCTGTCACCTCCCCTTACGTCTTTTAACATCCCCTCACATCCATTCACCTTCTCTCACTCAACCCAACCCAACCAAACCCAAACCTACCCAACCCAACCCAACCCAACCGAACCCCACCCAACCCAACCCAACCCAATCCAACCCAACCCAACCCATCCCATCCCAACCCAACCCAACCAACCTTTGATATTCTCTTACTTTCATTCAACTCCCCTCACATACTTTTACCTCCCCTTACTTCCTTTAACATCCCCTCACTTCCATTTACCTCCCCTCACATCCTTTCGCCTCCCCTCACTTCCTTTCACCTCCCCTCATTTCCTTTAACATCCCCTCAATTCCATTTACCTCCCCTTAAATCCTTTTGCCTCCTCTCATTTCCTTTCACCTCCATCCACTTCCTTTCACCTCTTCTCACTTCCTTTCACCTCCCCTCACTTCCTTTCAACTCCCCCCAATTCCTTTCACCTCCCCTCATTTCTTTTCACCTCCTCTCACTTCCTTTCACCTCCTCTCACTTCCTTTAACATCCCCTCACTTCCATTAACCTCACCTCACTTCATTTCACCTCCCCTCACTTTCTTTCACCTCCCCTCACTTCCTTTCACCTCCCCTCACTTCCTTTCACCTCCCCTCAATTCCTTTCATTTCTTCTCTCTTCCTTTCACCTCCCCTCACTTCCTTTCACCTTCCCACACTTCATTTCACCTCCCTTCACTTTCTTTCACCTTCTTTGTCTTCCTTTCACATTCTCTCTCTTTCATTTACCTCCCCTCACTTCCTTTTGCCTCACATAACTTCCTTTCACCTCCCCTCACTTCCTTTCATCTCTTATGCCTTTCCTTCACATTCCCTCACTTCCTTTCACATTCTCTCTCTTCCTTTCACCTCCCCTTACTTCCTTTTAACTCCCCTCACTTCTTTTCACCTCCCCTCACTTCATTTCACCTTCCCTCACTTTATTTCACCTCCCCTCACTTCCTTTCAACTCCCCTTATTTCCTTTAACATCCCCTTACTTAACTTCACCACCACTCACTTCCTTTCACCTCTTCTCATTTCCTTTCGCCTCCCCTCACTTCCTTTCATCTCCCCTCGCTTACTTTCACCTCCCCTCTCTTCCTTTCACCTCCCCTCACTTCCTTTCACACCCCCTCACTCCATTTCACCTCCCCTCACTTTCTTTCACCTCTTCTCGTTTCCTTTCACCTCCCCTCACTTCTTTTCCCCTCCTCCCACTTCCTTTACCCTCCTCTCACTTCCTTTAACATCCCCTCACTTCCTTTAACCTCACCTCACTTCATTTCTCTTCCCCTCACTTTCTTTCATTTCCCCTTGCTTCCTTTCATCTCCCCTCATTTCCTTTCACCTCCCCTCACTTTCTTTCACCTTCCCTTACTTCCTTTCACATTCTCTCTCTTTCATTCAACTCCCCTCACTTCCTTTCACCTCCCCTCACTTCCTTACACCTCTCCTCTCTTTCTATCACTTTCCCTCAATTCCTTTCACATTCTCTCACTTCCTTTCACCTCCCTTCATCCCCAGTTGTAGGGAAAAGGAGGTTACTCGAGTTAGGTAAGTATTTTAACATCATTAATTTATTCAAGGTATGCAAATGAATGTAGCTCGTAAAGCATTCAATGGGTTGCCTTTAACCATCATAGTAAGAATATGATGCCACCACGATTCTCGTTGTGGCATCGAAATTGTATCGAGGTGCATTAATTTTGAATAGGTTAATATATCTATTCCCTTATTGCCTACCGATAAGTACATGTTGCATTAAGTGTTCATGTGTTTGGACGTTTGAACGAGCATTCACATTTGGAACTGTGGCTTTACTACAATCGTCATTAATAAAACTTAAAATAAATGTTTCTCATAGGAGAAACAGAAAAGTGTGAGGGCATTTGGACCCATTATGATATTTATCCATTGTCTCCTATGGTCTCTACTCCACCTGCTAGGTGTCTTGTGTTTTAATAAAAATCTTGCGTAAAATATTAGTAACATTGCTTCAGACCATTTCCTTGTTATTCATTGTGAATTATTTGATAGTGTTTGTTGTTAGTCAACTCAATGGTTAACTTGTATTTTCTTCCCACAGCAGCTGTGCAAGGTGCAGTGAGTGAGAAAGTCATGTGATGCCCACGTCAGTTTTTTTTAAGTATCTATTATGATATAACTGTAGTCTATTACTTCTTGCTTAAAATATTTTTGAATGTACCTTTTATTACATCAATAATGTTTGGAATGTTCTATTTTCACTTATGATGTGCTGCTAAAGAAGTTCTTATGTGACATCCATTCATGTTTATACTATGTCAACCTTGTCCCATATTTGTTTCTACAGATCAATGGACCAGTAGTATTATTGTTATTTTTTGTAAATTGATTTGCCATGTTTTTTTCTCAATAAACGTAAAGAAATATCTGTTCTATTCTTTTGAAAGCGTGTACCAATTCCCACGTAAACATTTGATGGGTAAATTGTTTTCAGAACTGTAAAAGATTGATGGAGTATCATTGCGCCAAATTTATGGAATAATTAAACTATTTAATTTACGGTAAATCGGCTGCCACTAAGAATAGCGGGCAGCGGGTGGGGGGGCATAGGAGAGGGGGCTGGAGAGGGGGGGAGGAGAAGCGTCTGATAACGTAGCTCGTTGCCTGGCAACGCCTTCGACCAATGGGAGGGGCGTAACAAAACGCACTGAAGCGACGGAGGGGTTGTAGGGGTAAGGTTTAGGCTGTCCCCGTTTTATAACATTGAGTGTCGCGACTGTGGGGGGGGGGGGAGGGGGGCACTAGGATCGGTGATTCCCAAAAGTATTTTGACTCGCCTTCTTATTTCTACTGGAAGTTGCTAAATGTTTGACCTGTACTCGATTTGCGGCCTAATAAGCTCCCATGAAAACCTTTCAATAAATTCTCTTCTTTTTACCAGCTGGTAACCTCTATTTGCTTTATATACACTAAGTGAATGAATTGCCGAAAGATTTAAGAAGTTATAAAAATAACCATTGGCCAACATTGTATTTTTGACAGTTTGTCTACTAGGTCATATTCAATTTTTGTTTGGTTGTACAAAGTTATCATTTCGGGCTTTCTTTCAGCGCCCGTTTCAGCATCAATAGCATCGTCGTGGTACATACGGGATATAACTAAGACTCGTATTTTTCTTTGGACAATAGCAGACCAATGTACAGTCTTCTTGAAATCCAACAGCAGATGACTTCTCTTCCTTATTTTTATTTGGTAAAAATTCTGGGAGTAACTCATGTTTATTTTGTCGAATGGTAGCCACATAGGTGAATTGTTTTTGATGCAGTAGGTTTTTCACCAACGGCAAGCTTGTGAACCAATTATCCCCAGTAATATTTCTATTTGTACCTACTACTGGTTCGACAAGCCTTAATACAATCTCTTCGGCGGAATTATTATATTAATATGGCCATTCTGGTTGAATACCCACATAGGTGTCAAGTATAGTAGTGCCATGATTGGAGAGTAAGGCCTACGAAGATCACGCGGCCACCACTCGTCATAAGATTTGGGAAATTTGGTCCGTAGTTCGTTTTTCGACTTGCCTTTCGTCGGATATGCCTTTTATTTATCCCTTCCCGTCATTTTTAATGGAAATTGTGAGTACGTCGGTTATCATTATATATCGACGTTTCTTACAGAGGAGGATATATATAACATACTAGTAGAAGGTGCTTGCATACTGCAAGCATTTATCTCACCTTGAGAAAACATCATTTTTAGACAGATATTTCATCATTACAAATATTTTTTTAATTCTAAATAATTCACCTCCGCACCGATTTTCGTTTTTCACTTATGTAAAAATAATAGATTAAACAACCCCCATACTTTGCAATTTTAAGAATTTTATACTTTTTCCAATGTGGGATACTAATGTTACTCGTTCTTGGCAAATTTTAAAGTTGTAGAAGTTCTAGAAGTGAAATAAATTTTTACTAATTGTTTAAAATTTAAACATTTTTAACACCCGCCGTAATATATTTATGGAGAGATTAATATGTTTAATTGTGCAAATGCATTACTTTGTAAATAACTGGAAACTTTCAGATTCCTAGCTAATCCCGTAGTACCTAAACAATTATCTATTTGTTTAAACTTTATGAATTTTTTACTGCCGAAAAAATTGAAATATCAAAATTTGTATAATCCCTTTTTCGTTTTTTTTTACAAATCCTGCATCGGAAAATAATACACCTCAGTAGCACATTCGAAAATACATAATCCTTGAAAATTTGTTTAAACAATTGCGAATTTTTAGCGGCCGCATTGTTGCACTTTTTCAAGATTTTCGTTTTTTCTAAGAAAAGCAGAGCGCCATTTTTGTAAATTAATTATGGGCACTTGCCGGTAAGCTAGAAAATTAAATTTTCAGTGTTGCTAGATGGCCGCAATATCTATTAGGAATTATTCTCACTTTTTCTTACAGTGTCTTGGGTTCGACTCCAGAGACCCCGGAATATCTCCCATAAGTTAGCATGGGAAAACGCAATCCAGTGTGTAGACCAATCTAACTAGTTAAGGAAGCTGAAATTTTGCAAGATTATGGAACTTTTCTCATAACCAACGATTTTTTAACAATGTACTCACAAACATTTTTTATTGTTACACTTGATCCTTCTTAGAGAAATCTAAGGCGATATTCCTTGAAAATTCATTCTGGTTTGAAACTTTGTAGATTATAGTGAAGGTCTCACCTTAATTGTGGCTGGTGAGACGGCTAATAATTGTTGCAAATTAAAGTCGTGCTTTTCTATTCACCAGGCGCATACTGAATTTTCTTTTCGACCCGCAGCCAAGAATGAGCTTATGTTTTGTCTGATAACTCACTCCATGGAGTTGGTGTCGCATGGTTGTGTGGTATGTGGAGTCAATAATATATTAGTGTTAATAAAATCGGCATTGTCCAGTAAGTATTCATGTGGCTTACATTCAAGTATTCATATTATTTTCATTACATAAGTGACCGGTAATTTCAAAAAATATTAATTTTTACATTTATTCTGTTTCTTTTAACGCTTACTTATGTGCACTATGTACAGTATGTACTACTCGATTTTCATGTGCTGGTTGTCCTGTAGCTATCTTAATAAGCCTGAATATATATAGCATTAACGTCACCTAAATACGTTTTCTTTTAGATTCAATAATCATCTCCAGAAAAATGGCAACTTAAAAAAAAAAATATTCCACAAAGTTTAATGATGGTTAAGAGATGCAAAGTTGGCTTGTGAAGGGAGATGAGTTTAATGGTGAGTTCAATTTTGGGTATGGAAGGGGGTGGTTCAGCACGCCAACTAACGGGAAACTCGAGGGTACGAAAATTTGGAGCAGATGTACTCGGTGACACAGAGGGTGGTGGTGGTGGGACCTCAGAAACACTTGGAGGAGATGCGGCCGTCAGGAGGTTTGGCGACAAAGAGGGTGTTGGAGGGGGTGGGTCCTCAGGTACAGCCATAAAACCTTCGGCGAATGGTGACACGGGCCTCTCTTCCTCTTCGGAAGCCGTCTCTTCCTCCGAGTCGTAACACCAATCTTCGTCATCACCGGCCGACTCCTCATCCGACGTGAGAGCTTTTAGCATTTCAAATATTTCCTCATCTGGAATGCTCGTCACATGTCTTTTCCCTGCACTGCTTGTTTTTCCCACTTTTACAGGAGTATCTAAAGGAATTTCAAATAATTAGCATTGACGAAAATCAATATCAACGGAAATAAATACCCTATTGTGATTTACATCAATCTGAACTCACCAAGTTGAGTAGATGTCCCAGGGGCTTCATCGTCATGTTGTGGTGGTCTCCGTCCACTTTTCCGTGTTCTAGTAACATCTACAAAAAATATCAATTAATTTCTAAAAAAATTAGGAAAAAAATGTTTATAAAGATAAAAAGAACGAAATTATTCTCACTTGAAGCGCTGGAAGTGCTAGGTGCATTTTCTTCCCGATCTTCTGGTTCGCTGTCCATGTCCAATAATATAATTAAAATATCCTGTGGTACACGCTAAAAAAAGCCATTTATTTTTAATCAAAAGATAATCACCTAAAGAAATATAAATTCACAAACATTTCTACAGGTCAACGGCGACCGCCGGCCATGGCGTACATATACGCCATCCGCATTGAATGTGTTAAAAAAAAAAATATTCCACAAAGTTTAATGATGGTTAAGAGATGCAAAGTTGGCTTGTGAAGCGAGATGAGTTTAATGGTGAGTTCAAATTATGTAGTAAAGGAATCTCTGTTAAACATGAAGGGAAAAGAGCATTAAACGTCCATTCAGAAAGTGTGGCACATAAGGTAGCGATAAAACAAATGACCGAGTCTCAGTCGATATCCAGTTTTCTTCAAAGTAAATACTCTGATCAAGAAAAGTTAGTTACTGCAGGTGAAGTTACGTCTGTTTATCACAGGGTTTAACACCATCACAGCATCAAAAACTACAAACCTGATGTTTAATTTTGACGTGGAACAGTACATAGTATTTTGAATGCTGGATCCTATTCCTTGTGTGAAAAAGCTTCTACTAAAAAATTAATAATTTTAATTTGTCTTCAACTCAACAGAAACCATGAATGGCATAATTGATTTAGTAAAAGGTCTATCTTTTAACTTCACCATGAGAAATGAATACAAAAGAGAGATTTATCTAATATTTATTTAAAAAAAAGATCTTTTAAAGTTTTTTCTATTTGAGCCACAATAAGACATTGTTTTCTTTTCACAAATACTTGACAAAGTTGTGCTTTTATCATCAAACTTGCAATGTGATCACAGGAACAGCACAGATACAGCAGCCTTTGAGGCTCCTTGAATCTTGTAAAGACGAAAAAGCATCAATGCAATAGTTTTGTTAAAATTTCTACAAATTATATTTTAAATAATAATTCTCCAGAGGAAATATTTATTACAAAAACAAAGGAATAATCAGAGGAATTTGTTTAAGTACTTCATATAAGAGTTAGTACAAGGAGAGTAATAGAAGAATAGATACAAAATATTATGATAATGTACATTTAAATGCTTTTTCAAAAACCATAATTGAAATTCTTCACTTCATTTTAACTTTAAAATTCGCAACATCGAGGTATATTACTAAAGAAAATATTCCTTATTTTCTTAAATTGTAACCGACTTTCCCACCTTAATTTATCATTTTACGATATGGTGGTTATATATTTACATCTTTTTCTCAACAATATTTATTCAGAAAGTTACCCTCTCTTCCTACTATTAAATTTTTAGAAACACCTTAGACTTTCGATCAATTCAAGAAAACTAATAATATAGAGTAATTACATTTAGGTTTGTGACAGATAAATCATTTCAAAATAGGCAAGGTTATTTCAGTAGTATTTATGTAAAGTATTCCTTGTTATTTTTTGAAGAATGATTCAATTTTACCTCATTTAGTCTTCCTTCTGAACTAAATACAACATCAACTGCAATTTTACTTCCCATATTATAGTTAGTTGAATCAATTCCATTATTGATAGGTATCAATCAGAATTGATTTGGGTTCTATATCACCGATACTACTCTGGAAAGATTGTAAGCAACCTGTACATGAAGCACTAAAGTAATATACTGTGTTAGGGATATGAAAACAGCTAAACTCGGATTCCTTTTCTTGATTCATTTGCTACATTGTTTTATATTTCTCATCTCTTTCATTTACTGGATTTGAAATTTGATCAAGTGCTGAATCCCAGCTCAAAGTTGGAACTTCATTCCTTTTTTTTATTCTTTCATTTCCTTTTGTTATCATTTCAGAAATCATTTCCTCAGTTGCCAAGTGACTCTCTAAATTCTTCTTCGTCATTTCCAATTTGGAGAAATCTTTGGATGTACCAGGAATTTCATTTTCTGTAGTGGACATTTCGGGCATTATTTCATCATAAACCTGCTGCTGAGAAATATATTTTGATAACTTTTTAGTCGATATTATGTTTCCATTTGATGAAATTGATTGATAAGTAATGCTATCTAATTCAGCTGATGATATCGGAGCTTTAACTAAGTTTCTACTAGCAACTTGTTTATAGGTAATATGATCAACTTGTGGTACTGCCGCAGGCTTCATTAAAAAAGACCTAGACTTTTTTAGTTCATGTAAGTCTTCATATGATTTACATTGCGGAAGAGACTTTGATTCTGATAACTCCTTTGCTTCAATCATTTTATTTTGAAACTTGTCACTGAGTTGACTAAATAATTGCTTCGAGATTGACAAATCAGCTTCTTTATTATCATTTGATCCAGATTCAATGGTTCCACGAGATTTTGATCGGTGAATTGGAATATTCTAAAAAAAGAGAGAGAAAAATTGGGTGACTGACGTCAATACACCATATTTTTCATTATTAACCTTTAAATGCCGAATTTATTTTGGGGTATTTTTGTTCACTTTATGGAAAAATCGCAAATCTCATGAATTACTGATACTAAAATGTTCAAATAATGATCATTTTATTGTAAAAATAATGAATAATTGCCTACTCCTCTTTTGTAGGGGAAAGGAACATGTGGAAAAAATATTATGAAAAATACACATCCGTGAGCTATGGCATTTTGTGTGCCCATACAGGTAATTACGGCGTTTAAAGTTAAAAACATGTAAAATACTAATTAAGAAGAATGTTAAGCAATAGAGGCCTTGAACTCTATGCTTGTAGGTTATCCAAATAATTAAACTGAGCTCAAAAGTTCTTTTTGTGACCTTACATGTAAAATTTGCATTAGACAACTGATTTTGGTAGTTGTTGATATAAATTTAGCGAGAAAGGCTTCTGAGTGATTTATACTTAGCAACTTATTATTACATGAAATTTATATAGTTAATTTTTAGAGTAAATTATATAATTGGATATTCAATTTATATCATGCAACTACATTAGGTATTAGTCAGATTTTGTGATTTAACATACTATTTATTATTTTGAATTATTAGATTGATGGTTCATTTGAAAAATATAAAGTAGAGATGAAGCAATTTCCATAAATTATTCTATGAGTGATTACAAAAATATTTTCTAGAAACTAAATTAAACACATTTTGTTGAAAAAGGAGATAGATGAGTATTTGAGAGTAAATGAATGTCAAGACTCTCTCAAATATAAATCTTACTGGATAAACGCAATCATAAGATTAACTAATATTATACGACAATGAAAGAATCTCTCTACCTCCTAATTAAATTTTTTGTTCATTAACACTCTGCCTCAGAGGATTTATGGTAGGTATATCGCATGCATCCTGGTAGAGAGAGAGATGGAGGGAGGAGGGAATGGAGGGGTGAGAATTGCGTCAGTTAGGAATGAATAAGTAAATCAATAACAGTGTACAGTGTGAAAACTGACTCAGTCAAATAATTTTTTGATGAGGAGGGAAGGGTCTGGGGATGAAGCCACCAGGTGAGCCCACATTGTGAATTCACCACGCTATGCGTGCATGGCCCAGAATTTAATGCTGTAGGCATCAGGTGGGCTAGTATGTTTAATATTTACGCAAATGGGACAAAGTTTTTTAATATTTCATATTTGATTAATGATTCCACATAAGTTTATGAGATAGCACTTACTCATTTATCTTTGACTACACGTTTTTATTTCAGTCCAATGGTTGCAATATTTGTATTGCAGCATTTTCTCCCACCATCAGTTTTCATAAATATGTATTATGATATACCACCACTCCTCCCTAACCTTGAAATTATATACAGTAATTTCCTTATTTTCAACAGCTAGGCAATTTTCTGACTTTTATTTAAGACTGTATCGTGAAATAACAACTCTCAATCTCTTTCTTTTTTTCCTTAGGTGATGAATCCTAACAATTTTTCAAATAATAGCATAACCTCTGCTATATTATCAAGTGACAACAGTTCAATTAACAAAATATAAGAACACCAAGTCAGTTTTTAGATAGAAAAATGCTTGGGTTTCGGTCTGACATAGCATTCGAACAGTGACTGTTCTCAATTGAAAAACACTAATTCAATTCACTTGATTAACTGAGAGAAGACAAAACCTACTCACCGAAGGTTTTAGAAGTTTTTTTTTATTAATGCTAATGGGAATCAGTAGAAAATTAATTGTAGTCTTACAATAAACTAGGCCCTCCTATAACACAGGTTCTTATAACACGGAATTCACTATAGCACAGGCTGATTTTGAACACCAAATATCCAGATAACACATATTACGGTTTGTGCAACAGGATTTGATTAGGCGTGAGACTGCAACTAGCTGAGTGAAGTGAGATGCATTGGAGAGAACTTTATTAATAAACTTAGAGAGCAACAACAACACTATTCATTGGAAAAAATATTAGGTAGAGCATATCACCACTGTCTAATCTCTAAGGGTCCAGATGAGATTGACGCTTAAGGCTCAAGTGGCTAATAGAGCCCTTTTGTATATGAGCCTCGTGTTTGTGGTGTGACTCTTTATGCTATATGTTTACGTTAATCCTTTCACTCAAAATATTGCTGACTGTAAAAATAAATTGGAACAGCATAGGGCTAACCAGCAGTTCATTCATGTTCTTCACAGTGATAGGTTGTGTTCTTGCTCTTGTTTCTGTTAAAATTTTGTTCGTTTTAAATTAATTCGTGAGTGCAATTCTCCGATTAATTTGCACTTTGAAATACATAATATGGCTATACCTATGAAGAAATCAAGGATTGCACTACGGAACTCACTCATCCCCAAACTGGAATAGTTGGCCATCATTCGTCGCAGAAGCAATAAAATATTTTTGATAATTGATAGTGAAAAATTTGTTAATATATAAAGGAATAACTTATGCAACATGAATTAAAAGAATTGACACTTTAATTGACAACCAACGAAAAATTGAAATAAGTCGACATAATGAACAAGTGAATAAAAATAGAGATATATTTTGAAAAGTTTCATTGATGCAATATGCTATTTATCTAAACAGAGGCTCCTTTGTGAGGTCATGGCGAATCTTAGGATTCAATGAATCGAGGTAATTATATATATATATATATATATATATATATATATATATATATATATATATATATATATATATATATAGAATATTTAAATGTACTTTGCAACTATGATCCTCTTTCAGATAATCAATTAAGTACATCAACTGTATTCAGAGGAACATCCTCTATTGAAAAAATATTATTTGTATGGTTGTAATTAGAATAAAAATCTCCAAGTTGGCATAAGTCATTTTATTAGTATCTTACAAGAACCACTTAAAATTTGACACACACACACACATATATATATATATATATATATATATATATATATATATATATATATATATATATATGCTTCATGTGGCTAAAATTTCACCGCACATTGCCACAGACTTGTCCTTAAACTATCCCTGATGTGCATCCGGCACCTCCAATTAGCGCTACAACCCCTTCCGTTCATATCAGCTGGTGAGACCAACAAATCTCCTCCGTCCCTGCTATTCCTTGGCCAAAAGCCCTGCCTTGCAGATTTTCTGGGGTTCCCAATCTCACCCCTACTTATTTTCTGAAAAAGACCCACAAATTCCCAACCAGCAAACCATTGAAGCGCTCCAATTTTCGACACACCGCTGCCACTACCATTACCAACTCATGCAAACCAGATGAAGTCGTGAACCTTTCTTTCCATGTTCTCATTCCTGCTGAGAAAGCATTCCTTTCCCACACTTCCCATCTCCTCTCCCTCGTAATACCATTTTGCCCTCTCTCGACACCTGCTTCCTCTACACAATCATGGACTCTCTGCCCTCGGAAAACTCTTGGCCTCGAGACCACCCAAAGCCAACGTGTGCCAAACGACCTTGGTGCAAGTAGCGTGTTGGGGTGGAGCATATAAGATATTTTAATGAAAGGGGGATATACCAATGCCACGGCTCCTGCGCCACCCTTAGTTTCTTCATTGGCAAATCATATGTGTTGCAAAAATTTTACCTGGGAAAAAACACTGTAAAGTTAGGAAACTGGTAGAAGCGTCTAAACATTATTAGAAATATATATGGAAATTCAGCAGATAATTTTGATTCATATTTTAAATCTTGTAATAGGAGAACAAATGTTTTGTTGTTGACTTTATAATCATATGTTTATTTCTTCTATGATTTGCACTATCAATTGGATTCAGGCATCAGATTAAATAGAATGCAGAAAAATCAGAACATGGTGATAAACACTCACGTGTCGCTGGTCCCTTCCTCCTTCAGGTGTTTTGAGAATTCCTCGAGGAACACAGGAGGATTCTTCTTCAGTCTTAATCAGAATAGAACAAGATGAGTTAACATAATTAGATGAAGATTCTCAACATATTAACAATTCAACGAAACAAAGACTAAGCTGCAAACATACTCATAATCATCATTATTAATAGCTGCTTGGTATATAAGCTATTTATAACAGATATAGGATATATATATATATATATATATATATATATATATATATATATATATATATATATATATATGGGGTGTTTTGGGGTGGGATGCGATTATATAGCCTCTCCCACTCAAATGTCAACCTCACCTGCACGTGGTGCACCCTGCTTCACAGACGAGGCTCTGGCGTACGAGTGACTCCCGGGATAAGGAGTCCCCCCTCTACCAAATGCCAACGGCCTATTTAGGGGCGGATGAGAAGGTGGAGGGGTAGGGCACCCTCTTGCACTTGGGGTGGGAAACTGCCCCTAAAGGCGGAGGAATTATTTTGATAGTCAACGGCATAGGATGGAGAAGGCAACAGGAAACCACTCCATTAAAGATCCTATTGGATATCCCGAGGGTAGCAACCATGGAAGGTTTTAGAAAGGAATTTGTTACTGATCATGGTATTCGGAACCCAAGATCCGGCAGGGGATGTAGCAGGGCTTCTCAGGTCGTTATCCAACGAAATACCTGTCAAAACGTCAAAATAGGTACTTGGAACGTCAGAACATTACTAAAAATAGGTAAATTAGAAGAAATAAAGAAAGAAATGGAGAAAAATGAGATTGATATCTTAGGTTTATGTGAAACAAGGTGGCAAGAGAAAGGAGATTTTTACAGTGATAAATTTAGAATAATTTATAGTGGAGGTGAAAAGAGAGGAAGGAATGGAATAGCAGTCATTATTAGTAAGAAATGGGCAAACAGTGTTTGCAATACATATCACATAAATGATAGGTTGTTGATGGTAAGAATGAGCACCGTGCCAACGGATACAGTGATAATACAAGCGTATTTCCCAACAAGTAGTGCAGAAGAAGGAGAAGTAGAAAAGGTGTATGAAGAAATAGAAGAACTTATAAAGATGACAAAAGATAAAGATAATGTAATAATAATGGGAGACTTTAATGCTGTGATTGGATCTAGTCGAAATAGTAGAATGGTAGGAAAATTTGGTTTAGGTGAAACAAATGAAAGGGGAGAAAGATTAATTGAGTTTTGTGAACAGAATGAGATGATGGTATCAAACACTTTCTTTGAAGTTCCCAAAAGAAGAAGATACACATGGGAGGCGCCAGACAGAAGAAGGTTTCAAATAGATTATATTTTAGTAAAAAGAAGATATAAGAACCAGGTAAAATCGTGTTATAGTTACCCAGGTCCAGATGTAGACAGTGACCACAAGCTAGTCATGGCAAAATGCAATATTAGGTTTAAGAAAATAAAGAGAACAGTTAAAAAGAACTGGCATCTACAGGGACTGAAAGAGTTACCAACGGCTAAGAATTACCAAGAAAAAACAAATGAGTTGATGAGAAATTATGAAGGACAACTTAGTTGGGAGGAATTTAAAAAAGGGGTTATTAAAGCTACAGAGGAAGTTATTGGAAAGAGAAAATTGGAGCCTAGAAAACCTTGGATGACTGAGGAGATACTGATTTTAATTGAAGAAAGGAACAAGTTGAGGAAGAATGGAAATGATGAAACTTATAAAAAAGTTAAGAATGAGATTATTAACAAATGCAGAGAAGAAAAAGAGAGATGGACCAAAGAGATAGTGAAGGAAATTGAGGAAGATACAAAGGGAGGAAGGCAAGACAAAGCATACTTCAAAATTAAAACTCTCCAGTACAAACCAAGAACTAAATCGGCAATAGTTAAGGATAAGGAAGGAAATATGCTATGGGAAAATGAAAAAGTATGTGCTCGGTGGAAAGAATACATGGAAGAATTGTATAGTGGAAGAGATGTTGGAGATGGATGTAGATTTATTGAAAATGAAGAGGAAATAATAAATGACGAGCTAGGCCCAACAATAACCAAAGAAGAGTTTTATAAAGCTATTAATAATCTTAATTCAGGCAAGGCAACAGGTGTTGATGGTATACCTGCAGAACTTTTGAAGAACTTATGGGAGGAAGCAAAAGAACATTTCTTTAAAATTATAAAAGATTGTTACGAAAAAGGAAAATTACCTGATGACTTTATAAAAAGTAAAACTATAAGTTTACCAAAGAAGGGGAATGCAGTGGAGTGCAGTAACTACAGAACAATTTCACTACTTTTGCACGCCTCAAAAGTTTTAATTTATATCGTGAAAAACAGAATAAAAAGGAAAATAGAACATTATATTAGTGAAGATCAATTTGGATTTAGAAGTGGGAGAGGAACGAGAGAAGCTATATTAGCCCTCAGGGTGATAATGGAAAGATGTTTAGAAATGAACAGGACATTATATTTAACGTTTACTGATTTGGAGAAGGCCTTTGATACAGTTAATTGGGAACTGTTGTTTAAGACTATGAAAAAAATAGGTATTGATTGGAGGGACAGAAGATTAATTTTTAAGCTTTATCAAAATCAAACTACAAGAATAAATATAAATGGATTAGAGAGTGAAGCAAAGATAAGGAAAGGAGTAAGACAAGGATGTCCGCTATCTCCATATTTGTTTAATATGTTCATTGAAGAAAGTATAGAAGTTATGAAGGAAAAGACAAAAGGCATAAAAATAAATGGAGTTAGAATACACTGCATTAGATTTGCAGATGACATTGTAATATTCAGCGATTCAAAAAGAGAAATGAATAAAATGCTGAAAGTATTATCGGACACGTTAAAACAGTGGGAATTAAAGATAAATATCAAGAAAACCAAATTGATGGTTATAGGCAAAAGTAATGCAGGGACAATATCAAAGATCAAAATAGACAATCAGGAAATTGAGCAGGTGAAGCAGTTTTGCTACCTAGGTAGTACAATTACTGAAGATAATAGATGTGTACAGGAAGTGAAAAGAAGAATAGCACTTGCAAAGCAAGCTTTTCAATGCAAAAGGAGCCTACTGACAAGCAGTCACATGAATTTGGAAGTAAGGAAATCCTTTGCAAAAGCTTTTGTCTGGAGTACCATACTTTATGGTAGTGAAAGTTGGACGTTAGGAAAGAGGGAGAGGTCCCGTCTGGAAGCGACAGAAATGTGGATATGGAGAAGATTGATAAAGACAAGTTGGACAGAGAGAAAGACAAACCTTGAAGTTTTGGAAGAAGTAAAAGAAGAAAGGAAACTGATCAGAGGAATGGAAGAAAGGAAGGCAAAATTTTTAGGCCATGTGATTAGACATAATGGATTAATTGTGAACATCTTGGAGGGGAAACTTTTAGCGAAGAAAGGAAGAGGGAGACCAAGAAAGAAATACCTAGATGACGTGGAGTCAGTGATGGGAGTTGAGAAGTACGAGATGTTGAAGAGAATGGCAGAGGACAGGAGTTCATGGTTGCAGAGACAAGGCTTAGCCTTTAGATGAAGAAGATAGGATATATATATATATATTATTATTATTATCATGTAAAAACCTAAGCTACTTGTAGAAGTGCTACAGAGCTAAAATTTGGCATGAATATAATCCATAAATCCATGCTGAATTTGCATAGCAATTCGATTTTACTCATAAAATTATGAAGGGGTTTCACGGTTTTCAACAATGAAAAATATTAACTGCCATAGCTATGATCACAATGCCTTTCAATGGGAATGAATTCCCCATACTACAAGAGCATTGATTTAATGCTTAGACTGCATTATAATCCATTAGATATCAGCCAGCGACCATTTACATATGATGACGTGAAATTTTTAAATTAATTTTTTATCCAGATACGTACTAAAATGCACGGATGATGATGCCGTAATCCTAACACAAGAAAATATACTAATTTTTCTTAATTTTTAGTGTAGTACATAAGCTATTGTCTTAATGATGATTATAGTTATTGCTGAAACAGGGCGATCTACGCCATTAAACCTGAAATTCGAAAACTTAGACGCGAGCCGATTGCCAGAGAATTAAAAAATTCCGGATTCGTATGACTTGATTTCGCAGAAAATGAAAATTAATATCTTACTAATATATTATTATGGCATTGATTTTAAAGTACGACGTAAACATATGATGACGTCATATACTAACACATGAAATTTAGTAAAACCTGAAGTCTTTAAAATGTTGTGTTTCGTAGTTTTTCGAGAAATTTTAACTCTTTTCAATCGTAAATATAATGGCATCATACCTTCCTATTTCGCGGTTTTTAATATCCAAATAGTACGTGATAAAGGCACGGATGATGATGATGCCATATTCCTAACACAAAATATCCTAATTTTTGCATAATTTTAGTGTATAGGGTTTTGTCTTAATGATGATTATTCTTATTGCCTTAAACCACAGATTAAAAACTGGTTCTCAAATGGATGAGTGGTTTTTCAGCAGGACAATGCTCCTTTGCACACATCCAAGGCTGTTAAAAATATTTCACTTAATTTACGAATTCCTATTTCCATGTGCGGTAAAATACTGTCTGAAAGTTAAATATCACAACAAATGCTAAAAAATGTGGATTTCGTGTTACCAATAGGAAGTATCCCAATCTCATGCAGTTTTTTTTATTTTGACAAAACACACACGGCTGTGTTAAGTGTAGGTGCGCTGCTGCCACAGTATTGGCATAACAACAATGGTCTTAATTGAACATATGTATTTAATGGGCGAGGGGAAGAAGGGCCGTCGATGCAAGGACATAACTAGCCGCTCAACTGAGGGAGTATCAGCCTGACTGTGAATACTTAATTAAATAATAATATAAGAAAAATAATTGTATGGAAAGAAATGTTTAAACTGATTTCTACTGCACTTGGCAAACAAATTAAAGGCGATTTTGTTATTTGCAAAAAGGTCTACATTGATTAATATTTTTAGCTTTTTCAAAAATGTGTAAAACGAGCTATAGTTATCCCTTTGTCATCCGTCCGTCTGTGGACGTTCATTTTCTTTTGTATAAGAGACAGATGAAAAATTCATTTTTGGTTCAATAGGCACTAATGTGGGGTCTTCCAAAAGTTGAAATATTTTTTTCCAGAATTTTATTAACACGTCACTGTTGTAAAAGATATACAGAAAGGAATTAATATAGTATAACCTGTCGTACTATTTGCAACGACTACAGTGCCATTATAATGTCAATCAGTCACACCCTCTCGACATGACCTTAGCTAAGAATCTAATCTGTTTATAATCGGCAAGTTTGAATTGTCGAAGTAACGTGAAGGTAATTTAAGCCTCAAATACTTCTTAATATATATAGCTTTTCATATTTGCCAGAGACGATTGGACATTTTTGTTATCAACTATTTAAAATAACGTATTAGAAGTATATAAATGCCAGTTTAGCAATATTTTACTTACAGAAAAATGGGCGGTGTCAGTGGCACCGTTGGGCTGTCCTTCTTCTACTGTCCATCTTCTCCTCCTGCCATAACACCGTCTCATTATTTCCCGGATTCGCCAGCAGACGATGCAGCCAAGGAATAATATGGCTGCGCCAATGCTGATATATCCGCGGATATTGTCGATAAACCCTGCAGACACAAATGAGGAAAGAATTTCCAATTTAACGTGTGTCGACGGCTTTGATCATTATTTTACATTTTGAACTATTCAAAGTTTATCAAAAAAATCATTTCTTAACACTATCGTTCGTATTAACTCATTTATCTACTTTGATTGAAGATAAAACGGACAGATAGGACGAAAGACAAGGAAGTGGACACTAAGAAGAAGAAGAACAGGAGGGAAGCATGGTTAAAGGAGGCTTGTGTTAGGAAGAGGAAGGCAAGGGTTTCAGCTGACGAACGACTTGTAAGGGAAAATGCAAACTTATGTTTCCTGGATTTCGTGACGGATATTCGTTCGTTAATTGCAATGACAACTAACCCTCCTACATTTAGTTAAAATTCCGCTAATCAACTGAGCTATGCTACGTTCCGAGTTTTTGAAATATGCCAGATTTTCAATAATATTGCTGAAAAACAACTTAAATACCTTTATCGCTCATTTTACGTGTGTATTTCTTTCTTTCTTCAACAAGAATGAACTAGTTCTGAATGATGTGGTTTCCACGGCAACGGCCAACAGAGACGACACTAGAAAAAAACCCTCCATTGTTTGATATAATCAACTTAGGAAAAAAGATAAATTATAAGGTCTTAGTCTAACGTCTAAGCACTGCTAAAGAATGTATCAAAAGCGTTTTCAGAGAAATATAGAATTTGTGATTTGCCTATTTATTTTTAATATCCGTAGGTAGTAACTAATAGACCAGTCGAAAATTTAATTATTTGTATCATACATACCTCACTTGGGATGAGCAATGGTCGTCTTAGCACTCACGTTCATTCCCTCGTCGTAAATTATTTATTTCTTTTAACTTACAAAAGCTGAGTGTAGGTGTACGTAACGAAACTATACATGTTTAAGTTCACTTCTTCGTCCCGAATAATCCATTTCCTTGTCTTGTTTACTCCAGTTGCTACGAAGATTGTCTTCGTTGACAACAATAAACAGGAAGAAAAAGTATGTCTCTGCATAACGTAATAACTAGACGATCCGGACAACTAACGATGCGAGCTTTCCATTTAATCGTTTATTTAATACTAGTTTGGCTTTAACAGCTTTAAAATCACCGCGGATATGTTGCCCTTTGTGTTCTCAAATTTCATAATTTAGCGTTATAAAATATTACAAGTACATTCGAGCGGAATATTAAATTGATCACGCGTATTTTTGTTCGGCAAAAACAATACCTGTATGTATTCGACTATACCGAGTCCGACAATAGTTGTTGTTATGGCAACACTCTCGTAACGAGTGATAAAAACTTCAAAAACGGCAGTATTTACGCGAAATTCGAAGAAATACGATCGATAAGCAAAATTCTACGGTATAAATTAGAATCTCCATTTATTTCTTCAGAGAATAGCATAAATCCCGCTCCGATGTTACTATTTTAAGATATTTTAATGTGCAAGAGAAAATTAGCCTGCACGATGGATTTGAGGTTCACCATGTAAATGAAATTCGAAGGATAGTTCCCGGAATCAAACCCAAAACAAAATCAATCTTCAAAACAAAAACTATCCTCGGGAGCTCGTCCCAAGTAGCAAGAGATTTCCACCAAGTGTCATGAAAATTGGTTTTAGTAAAACTTTCCAATTTCATCAAAATACATCCTGCGGTTCACGAGTTGAAAAAGGTACGTTGCAAAAAACATGTAGGTTTTCATGCAAATTATTATTATCGTCTGATTTTAACAGTATTCGAGAAATTTTAAAAATTTCCCAATATCAAATTTCATCAAAATACGTCCTTCGGTTCTCGAGGTAAAACAGAGGTACGTTGTAAAATACATGTAGGTAGGTCTAAAAAAATCTCAAAACTACCTCCTTGAAGTTGAGACATCTCTCAGACATTTGAAAGGCAGCGGCATCTCTCTGGTAAGCACACACAGCACAGACATGGTTCTGCAACGTGAAGTACGTCGTTGGCTTATAGGATTGAGCCCTGACTTTTTCCAAGAGGGCATAATAGATAATACCGTCCCACGATTGGACAAAGGTCTTAACATGAAATGTGACTACATTGAAAAACAGTACAGATATTTACCTTGGTCGTGATTTAGTTTCATAATAATATGATTAAAACTATTTTTACAAAAAATTGTTTCAAACAATCTTCAACAATTGATTTTTATAAAATGGTTTTTTTCTTAGTAATGGGAGAGATGAAACCAATTTTGTGTACACAAAACCATATATTTGACATAATATTTTTTACATAACAAAAAAGTAACTTTTAAAAACATATTATAAAGTTTTCTGTGTAAATTATTGAAAAACAAACACCGATTGATGTGAAAAACACTGAAGACGTCAATTCTACTCACTATAAGCGAAAGGAATGAACATGAAAAATGATCCAAATCCGCAACTGAACAGCTGATAGAAATGTGTGTAATATGATCGTTGGATTTGTTGCGGTATCTTGTACAGATATAGCAGTGACCCACGTAGTTTTGTTGCACAGGGGGGAGCAGGGGGTCGGCACTCGGATAGCAAAACTGGGACCGTCTGGAGCCAGGGTGGGTGTAATATAACAAAACGTTTGAGGGGGCGTTGGGGAAGTAGGTAGCGGGGGCTTACGCTTATTTGCTGTTTTCGCGCGCTTATGCTGGTTCCAACGGCATTCAAACGGTTACTACGGATTTTAATCAGCGTGTGTTGTGTTGTTGGGAAGTGTTGCTAATTTCCCCATGGTTTGGCCACCGTGTTGCATACCCAGTTGTAGGGAAAAGGAGGTTACTCGAGTTAGGTAAGTATTTTAACATCATTAATTTATTCAAGGTATGCAAATGAATTTAGCTCGTAAAGCATTCAATGGGTTGCCTTTAACCATCATAGTAAGAATATGATGCCACCACGATTCTCGTTGTGGCATCGAAATTGTATCGAGGTGCATTAATTTTGAATAGGTTAATATATCTATAGTTTTTGGAAGTAGTTTTTAGAGCCGATTTTACGTTTTATAAAGCCTAATTAAGGTACTTAAAGAGCCTATTTTAGTTGTCTAAAACTTAATTTTTAGAACCTAAAAATCCGCGGTCTAGTGATAAGGAATTCGTCGTAATATAATTGTTTTCATTTTGTACATAAAAACATACCCATAAGTGTGTGTATATATATATATATATATATATATATATATATATATATATATATATTTATTCATAGTCTAATAGTTTGTTTCATTTCTTTTTCAGGGCCGAGCAGTGGAGAATTTATACAAATATAAACAAAAGGATTGTTTGATTTGTCATTGTTAATCTGAAATTATTTCTCCTGATTAAATAAATGCATATCTAACATTCTTTGTTTTCTTATTTATTTAATGCATATATACCAGTAATAAATGTAAGGAAGCCGATAAATGACGAGAAAAAGTTTTTTAAAAAATCAATAAAAAGGTAGGAGGGGGCTACGATCACTGCACTAGTAACAGCGTCATCTATCGGTTTCCTGTGGATTTATTTCGATGATTCTATCCTTCAAACTATTGGCAGCGCTTCCTATGAGGGTTACTGGGAACTTAAAGGAAGAAGCAAACGATATTTTCCTTGTCCCTGCTGAGATGTAACCACTGCCCTCGTCAAAAAGACGCGCATCTCAAATTTGACGCGCGATCATTTGCGCTGCGTTTATTGGAAAGAATATACAAAAATACCATAGGAAAGCTTATTTTATTCTTAATAAGGTTTGATTTTTTAATATTTTTAGAAAGAAAATGTAAAATTTTACTATCCGTAAAAACCAGCTACGCAACCAACTTTCGCGAAAGTAGTCATATATAATAATTAGACCGCGGATCTTTAGGTAAAAACCTATTTTTTTCCTGAGTAGATATCTCAATATACAATTGTATATATACGTTTCATGAAAACGTATATTTTATAGTACCTAAAAATGCCTATTTTGACATTAATGTCTAAAAATGCCTATTTCGACGTTAATGCTTATTTTTGTCATTTTTATGCAAAAAAAGCCTAAAAAGGGCTAATTTTCTAAAATAATCGACTATAAAAGCAGATTTTGGTATTATTCATATTTTTTAAACTGACTGTGCAATGTTCAGTCATGGGTTGGAAATGTCTTTCGCACCACGGTCACGATCAAGTGGCGAACAGCAGCTCGGACCTGTCTCGCGTTCGGCGGGGTTATTCTGTTTCTCAGTGTCACGTGATACGACAATGTAACAATGCCTTTAATCTGATGTTGCGTTTATTCCTCGTTGTTACATTGTCATGTCGTGCGACACGGGAAAACGAGAATAACCCCGCAGTCCATCTCCAGACTGCAGAGGGTAAAGGTGAGAAGTGTGAACGTGAAAATTGTGAAAGTGCAATGCCTAAAGTATCAAGTTCGAAAGCTTATTTAATACGTCAGTGGTTACAAGAGTTCCCGTACTTCACAACGGATGGAAAAATTATCTTCTGTCAAGCATGCAACAAGGAGGTAAGTACATTATAATGCTGGCTTGCAACGAATTATTGGCCGTGAATTGCTTGTCATCTTTGAGGCAAAAACCATCCACATCTTTTGTTTATACGAGCCATTTTATGGTAACTATAGAAGTGGTTATTCAAAATGTCCAGCAATCCAGCTGCGGACCTTCGTAGCTGTAAAGTAAATTTTATATTTTTGTCCCATTTGCATATTTATTAGATTATTTCCGTATTTTTAAGGTTAATTATTTCTTCATAATTTTTCTTTATAGGTTTTAAGTGATAAAAAATCCCACCTAACTCAGCACATCCAAGGAGTGCTACATAAGGCAAATGTTGAACGCAAATCTAAGATGAAACAAATGCTTTTAACAAAAACTTCTGAGGGATCCAGCAAGAAGAATCAGTTTTATGCAGATTTGTGTCACGCAATTGTGGCAGCCAACATTCCATTCAGAACACTGGAAAATCCAACATTCAAGGAGTTCCTAGAACGACACTGCCATCAGTCGGTACCTTCCGAGTCAACGCTACGCAAGAATTACGTGCAACCCACGTACGATGACGCAATGCGCAGGATACGGGAGGACATTGGAGATTCACATATTTGGATATCGGTCGATGAAACCACTGATGCTCTTGGCAGATACATGGCCAACTTGGTTGTTGGGAAATTGGACCCAGATGCGCCATCCAGAGCCTACCTCATCTGCACGAAGCAACTTGCCAAAACAAACCAGGAAACAATAGCACACTTCGTGAACAACGGACTGAAAGTGCTGTATCCCAAAAATCTAGACGAAGAGAAAGTGCTGCTCCTATACACAGACGCTGCATCGTACATGGTTGCTGCCATGCAGTTGCTCAAGGTGTTCTATCCCTCCCTTGTGCATGTGACATGCCTTGCCCATGGTTTGAACCGCGTAGCAGAGCAAATAAGACTGGAATTCCCCAAGGTGAACAAATTGATCTCCACCGTGAAGAAGGTCTTCGTCAAGGCACCATCAAGAATACAGGCTTTTCGAGAAAAACTGCCCGATGTCCCTCTGCCACCTGAGCCTGTGCTCACCCGCTGGGGCACATGGCTGAAAGCAGCTGAATATTACAGCGAGCATATCCTTCATGTCAAGGAAGTTGTGACAAATCTAGCCGAGGATGCTCCCTGCGTCACTTCGGCAAAAATGTTGCTAGATGATCCCTCCATTCCCAAGGATTTGGCGTATATTAGATCCCACTATACATCCCTTGTGCAGATTATTGCTGAATTAGAGGGCTCAGGAAAACCCATCTACGAAAAAACTGCTATGCTGAATGAAGTGAAACAAAAAATAAAGGAAGCTCTAGGTGAAGTGGGGGAAAAAGTAAAAGCAAAACTAGAAAAGTTGCTACAAAAGAACTCAGGACTGCAGAGCCTATGTACAGCAGCAGATATACTGGCAGGAAAATCCAGTGAAGTTGAGTGCAAAATTCCATTTCAACATGTACCCAAGTTGAAGTTCGCACCCACACGTCAGTTGATGTCGAACGTTCTTTTTCTGCTTACAAAATGATATTAACTGACAAACGCCATAGTTTTGTGGTAGAAAACTTAGAAAAGGTGCTTGTTATTTATTGTGAGGCCAATTACGGGAAATTTGTGAAATAAACACAAAGAGGTGACAAATTCATTATGGGAATTTCGAATGAAACACTTTGTCAAACACTCTGCGTAGTACTTAAATATATACTTGAATAGTGTTTTCAGTCAGTATTACTATATGTAATGTAGATAGTATTTTCTCGGTAACGCATGGGATATTAACCATAAGAATAAGTTTCAATGCATAGTAGTAAAATATTTTTGTTCTTTGAAAACACAAATCAATAAAGTTTCATTGACGGGCAATTTTTGCGTGCGTGCATGTTTCAGTCTTTTTTCGTGAATTAAAGTTGATAGTTGACAGAAATGATGTTGTGTTTTACTGGACATAGTTTTTGGAAGTAGTTTTTAGAGCCTATTTTACGTTTTATAAAGCCTAATTAAGGTACTTAAAGAGCCTATTTTAGTCGCCTAAAACTTAATTTTTAGAACCTAAAAATCCGCGGTCTACCTATCACCATGATTTGAATATGCAAGTTCACTGCAAGAAGTTTTTTTAAGGAATGCTAAAAAGGATACTTGTTTAATCAAATCCATAATAATTTAGCCATGACTGTAAATATATATCCTTGTGCATCACCAAAATCATTTATTATAGACTTCTGAATTGTCTATCACAAATTGTGTCAGAAGATCTGAGGAGTCTTTACGATAGACATGCCAGCAGAGCTCATTCAAATGTGACTGTAAATGGCGTATCGGTAGGCCGCTAAGGAAGAAAAACTTTGCAACATTGCTGCAGCCCGTAATTTACGAATTCCTATTTCCATGTGCGGTAAAATACTGTCTGAAAGTTAAATATCACAACAAATGCTAAAAAATGTGGATTTCGTGTTACCAATAGGAAGTATCCCAATCTCATGCAGTTTTTTTTATTTTGACAAAACACACACGGCTGTGTTAAGTGTAGGTGCGCTGCTGCCACAGTATTGGCATAACAACAATGGTCTTAATTGAACATATGTATTTAATGGGCGAGGGGAAGAAGGGCCGTCGATGCAAGGACATAACTAGCCGCTCAACTGTGGGAGTATCAGCCTGACTGTGAATACTTAATTAAATAATAATATAAGAAAAATAATTGCATGGAAACAAATGTTTTAACTGATTTCTACTGCACTTGGCACACAAATGAAAGGCGATTTTGTTATTTGCAAAAAGGTCTACATTGATTAATATTTTTAGCGTTTTCAAAAATGTGTAAAACGAGCTATTGTTATCCCTTTGCCATCCGTCCGTCTGTGGACGTTCATTTTCTTTTGTATAAGAGACAGATGAAAAATTCATTTTTGTTTCAATAGGCACTAATGTGGGGTCTTCCAAAAGTTGAAATATTTTTTTCCAGAATTTTATTAACACGTCACTGTTGTAAAAGATATACAGAAAGGAATTAATATAGTATAACCTGTCGTACTATTTGCAACGACTACAGTGCCATTATAATGTCAATCAGTCACACCCTCTAGACATGACCTTAGCTAAGTATCTAATCTGTTTATAATCGGCAAGTTTGAATTGTCGAAGTAACGTGAAGGTAATTTAACCCTCAAATACTTCTTAATATATATAGCTTTTCATATTTGCCAGAGACGATTGAACATTTTTGTTATCAACTATTTAAAATAACGTATTAGAAGTATATAAATGCCAGTTTAGCAATATTTTACTTACAGAAAAATGGGCGGTGTCAGTGGCACCGTTGGGCTGTCCTTCTTCTACTGTCCATCTTCTCCTCCTGCCATAACACCGCCTCATTATTTCCCGGATTCGCTAGCAGACGATGCAGCCAAGGAATAATATGGCTGCGCCAATGCTGATATATCCGCGGATATAGTCGCTAAACCCTGCAGACACAAATGAGGAAATAATTTCCAATTTAACGTGTGTCGACGGCTTTGATCATTATTTTACATTTTGAACTATTCAAAGATTATCAAAAAAATCATTTCTTAACACTATCGTTCGTATTAACTCATTTATCTACTTTGATTGAAGATAAAACGGACAGATAGGACGAAAGACAAGGAAGTGGACACTACGAAGAAGAAGAACAGGAGGGAAGCATGGTTAAAGGAGGCTTGTGTTAGGAAGAGGAAGGCAAGGGTTTCAGTTGACGAACGACTTGAAAGGGAAAATGCAAACTTATGTTTCCTGGATTTCGTGACGGATATTCGTTCGTTAATTGCAATGACAACTAACCCTCCTACATTTAGTTAAAATTCCGCTAATCAACTGAGCTATGCTACGTTCCGAGTTTTTGAAATATGCCAGATTTTCAATAATATTGCTGAAAAACAACTTAAATACCTTTATCGCTCATTTTACGTGTGTATTTCTTTCTTTCTTCAACAAGAATGAACTAGTTCTGAATGATGTGGTTTCCACGGCAACGGCCAACAGAGACGACACTAGAGAAAAACCCTCCATTGTTTGATATAATCAACTTAGGAAAAAGATAAATTATAAGGGCTTAGTCTAACGTCTAAGCACTGCTAAAGAATGTATCAAAAGCGTTTTCAGAGAAATATAGAATTTGTGATTTGCCTATTTATTTTTAATATCCGTAGGTAGTAACTAATAGACCAGTCGAAAATTTAATTATTTGAATCATACATACCTCACTTGGGATGAGCAATGGTCGTCTTAGCACTCACGTTCATTCCCTCGTCGTAAATTATTTATTTCTTTTAACTTACAAAAGCTGAGTGTAGGTGTACGTAACGAAACTATACATGCTTAAGTTCACTTCTTCGTCCCGAATAATCCATTTCCTTGTCTTGTTTACTCCAGTTGCTACGAAGATTGTTTTCGTTGACAACAATAAACAGGAAGAAAAAGTATGTCCCTTCATAACGTAATAACTAGACGATCCGTACAACTAACGATGCGAGCTTTCCATTTAATCGTTTATTTAATACTAGTTTGGCTTTAACAGCTTTAAAATCACCGCGGATATGTTGCCCTTTGTGTTCTCAAATTTCATAATTTAGCGTTATAAAATATTACAAGTACATTCGAGCGGAATATTAAATTGATCACGGGTATTTTTGTTCGGCAAAAACAATACCTGTATGTATTCGACTATACCGAGTCCGACATTAGTTGTTGTTATGGCAACATTCTCGTAACGAGTGATAAAAACTTCAAAAACGGCAGTATTTACGCGGAATTCGAAGAAATACGATCGATAAGCAAAATTCTACGGCATAAATTAGAATCTCCATTTATTTCTTCAGAGAATAGCATAAATCCCGCTCCGATGTTACTATTTTAAGATATTTTAATGTGCAAGAGAAAATTAGCCTGCACCGTGGATTTGAGGTTCCCCATGTAAATGAAATTTGAAGGATAGTTCCCGGAATCAAACTCAAAACAAAATCAATCTTCAAAACAAAAACTATCCTCGGGAGCTCGTCCCAAGTAGCAAGAGATTTCCACCAAGTGTCATGAAAATCGGTTTTAGTAAAACTTTCCAATTTCATCAAAATACGTCCTTCGGTTCTCGAGGTAAAACAGAGGTACGTTGTAAAATACATGTAGGTAGGTCTAAAAAAAATCTCAAAACTACCTCCTTGAAGTTGAGACATCTCTCAGACATTTGAAAGGCAGCGGCATCTCTCTGGTAAGCACACACAGCACAGACCTGGTTCTGCAACGTGAAGTGCGTCGTTGGCTTATAGGATTGAGCCCTGACTTTTTCCAAGAGGGCATAGATAATACCGTCCCACGATTGGACAAAGGTCTTAACATGAAATGTGACTACATTGAAAAACAGTACAGATATCTACCTTGGTCGTGATTTAGTTTCATAAAAATATGATTAAAACTATTCTCACAAAAAATTGTTTCAGACAATCTTCAACAATTGATTTTTATAAAAAGGTTTTTTTCTTAGTGATGGGAGAGATGAAACCAATTTTGTGTACACAAAACCATATATTTGACATAATATTTTTTACATAACAAAAAAGTAACTTTTGAAAACATATTATAAAGTTTTCTGTGTAAATTATTGAAAAACAAACACCGATTGATGTGAAAAACACTGAAGACGTCAATTCTACTCACTATAAGCGAAAGGAATGAACATGAAAAATGATCCAAATCTGCAACTGAACAGCTGATAGAAATGTGTGTAATATGATCGTTGGATTTGTTGCGGTATCTTGTACAGATAAAGCAGTGACACACGTAGTTTTGTTGCACAGGGGGGAGCAGGGGGTCGGCACTCGGATAGCAAAACTGGGACCGTCTGGAGCCAGGGTGGGGGTAATATAACAAAACGTTTGAGGGGGCGTTGGGGAAGTAGGTAGCGGGGGTTTACGCTCATTTGCTGTTTGCGCGCGCTTATGCTGGTTCCAACGGCATTCAAACGGTTACTACGGATTTTAATCAGCTGGAGTTGTGTTGTTGGGAAGTGCTGCTAATTTCCCCATGATTTGGCCACCGTGTTGCATCCCCAGTTGTAGGGAAAAGGAGGTTACTCGAGTTAGGTAAGTATTTTAACATCATTAATTTATTCAAGGTATGCAAATGAATGTAGCTCGTAAAGCATTCAATGGGTTCCCTTTAACCATCATAGTAAGAATAAGATGCCACCACGATTCTCGTTGTGGCATCGAAATTGTTTCGAGGTGCATTAATTTTGAATAGGTGAATATATCTATTCCCTTATTGCCTACGGATAAGTACATGTTGCATTAAGTGTTCATGTGTTTGGACGTTTGAACGAGCATTCACATTTCGAACGGTGGCGTTACTACAATCGTCATTAATAAAACTTAAAATAAATGTTTCTCATAGGAGAAACAGAAAAGTGAGAGGGCATTTGGACCCATTATGATATTTATCCATTGTCTCCTATGGTCTCTACTCCTCCTGCTAGGTGTCTTGTGTTTTAATAAAAATCTTGCGTAAAATATTAGTAACATTGCTACAGACCATTTTCTTGTTATTCATTGTGAATTATTTGATAGTGTTTGTTGTTAGTCAACTCAATGGATAACTTGTATTTTCTTCCCACAGAAGCTGTGCAAGGTGCAGTGAGTGAGAAAGTCATGTGATGCCCACGTCAGTTTATTTTAATTATCTATTATGATATAACTGTAGTCTATTACTTCTTGCTTAAAATATTTTTGAATGTACCTTTTATTACATCAATAATGTTTGGAATTTTCTATTTTCACTTATGATGTGCTGTTAAAGAAGCTCTTATGTGATATCCATTCATGTTTATACTATGTCAACCTTGTCCTATATTTGTTTCTACAGATCAATGGACCAGTTATATTATTGTTATTTTTTGTAAATTGATTTGCCATATTTTTTTCTCAATAAACGTAAAGAAATATCTGTTCTATTCTTTTGAATGCGTGTACCGATTCCCACCTAAACATTTGATGGGTAAATTATATTCAGAACTGTAAAAGATTGATGGAGTATCATTGCGCCAAATTTATGGAATAATTAAACTATTTAATTTACGGTAAATCGGCTGCCACTACGAAAAGCGGGCAGCGGGTGGGGGGGGGGGCAGTGGAGATGGGGCTGGAGATGTGTGGAGGAGAAGCGTCTGCTTACGTAGCTCGTTGCCTGGCAACGCCTTCGACCAATGGGAGGGCCGTAACAAAACGAACTGAAGTGACGGAGGGGTTGTAGGGGTAAGGTTTAGCCTGTACCCGTTTTATAACATTGAGTGTCGCGAATGGGGGGGGGGGGGGAGGGGGGCACTAGGATCGGTGATTCCCAAAAGTATTTTGACTCGCCTTCTTATTTCTACTGGAAGTTGCTAAATGGTTGACCTGTACTCGATTTGCGGCCTAATAAGCTCCCATGAAAACCTTTCAATAAATTCTCTTCTTTTTACCAGCTGGTAACCTCTATTTGCTTTATATACACAAAGTGAATGAATTGCCGAAAGATTTAAGAAGTTATAAAAATAACCATTGGCCAACATTTTATTTTCGACAGTTTGTCTACTAGGTCATATTCAATTTTTGTTTTGTTGTACAAAGTTATCATTTCGGGCTTTCTTTCAGCGCCCGTTTCAGCATCAATAGCATCGTCGTGGTACATACGGGATATAACTAAGACTGTCGTATTTTTCTTTGGACAATAGGAGACCAATGTACAGTCTACTTGAAATCAAACAACAGATGACTTCTCTTCCTTATTTTTATTTGGTAAAAATTCTGGGAGTAACTCACGTTTATTTTGTCGAATGGTAGTCACATAGGTTAATTGTTTTTGATGCAGTAGGTTTTTCACCAACGGCAAGCTTGTGAACCAATTATCCCCAGTAATATTTCTATTTGTACCTACTACTGGTTCGACAAGCCTTAATACAATCTCTTCGGCGGAATTATTATATTAATATGGCCATTCTGGTTGAATACCCACATAGGTTTCAAGTATAGTAGTGCCATGATTGGAGAGTAAGGCCTACGAAGATCACGCGGCCACCACTCGTCATAAGATTTGGGAAATTTGGTCCGTAGTTCCTTTTTTCGACTTGCCTTTCGTCGGACATGCCTTTTATTTATCCCTTCCCGTCATTTTTAATGGAAATTGTGAGTACGTCGGTTATCATTATATATCGACGTTTCTTACAGAGGAGGATATATATAACATACTAGTAGAAGGTGCTTGCATACTGCAAGCATTTATCTCACCTTGAGAAAACATCATTTTTAGACAGATATTTCATCATGACAAATATTTTTTTAATTCTAAATAATTCACCTCCGCAGCGATTTTCGTTTTTCACTTATGTAAAAATAATAGATTAAAAAACCCCCAAGCTTTGCAATTTTAAGAATTTTATACTTTTTCCAATGTGGGATACTAATGTTACTCGTTTTTGGCAAATTTTAAAGTTGTAGAAGTTCTAGGAGTGAAATAAATTTTTACTAATTGTTTAAAATGTAACCATTTTTAACAGCCGCCGTAATATATTTATGGAGAGATTAATATGTTTAATTGTGCAAATGCATTACTTTGTAAATAAGTGGAAACTTTCAGATTCCTAGCTAATCCCGTAGTACCTAAACAATTATCTATTTGTTTAAACTTTATGAATTTTTAACTGCCGAACAAATTGAAATATCAAAATTTGTATAATCCCTTTTTCGTTTTTTTTTTACAAATCCTGCCTCGGAAAATAATACACCTCCGTAGCACATTCGAAAATACATAATCCTTGAAAATTTGTTTAAACAATTGCGAATTTTTAGCGGCCGCATTGTTGCACTTTTTCAAGATTTTCGTTTTTTCTAAGAAAAGCATAGCGCCATTTTTGTAAATTAATTATGGGCACTTGCCGGTAAGCTAGAAAATTATATTTTCAGTGTTGCTAGATGGCCGCAAAAATCTATTAGGAATTATTCTCACTTTTTCTTACAGTGTCTTGGGTTCGACTCCAGAGACCCCGGAATATCTCCCATACGTTAGCATGGGAAAACGCAATCCAGTGTGTAGACCAATCTAACTAGTTAAGGAAGCTGAAATTTTGCAAGATTATGGAACTTTTCTCATAACCAACGATTTTTTAACAATGTACTCACAAACATTTTTTATTGTTACACTTGATCCTTCTTAGAGAAATCTAAGGCGATATTCCTTGAAAATTCATTCTGGTTTGAAACTTTGTAGATTATAGTGAAGGTCTCACCTTAATTGTGGCTGGTGAGACGGCTAATAATTGTTGCAAATTAAAGTCGTGCTTTTCTATTCACCAGGCGCATACTGAATTTTCTTTTTGACCCGCAGCCAAGAATGAGCTTATGTTTTGTCTGATAACTCACTCCATGGAGTTGGTGTCGCATGGTTGTGTGGTATGTGGAGTCAATAATATATTAGTGTTAATAAAATCGGCATTGTCCAGTAAGTATTCATGTGGCTTACATTCAAGTATTCATATTATTTTCATTACATAAGTGAGCGGTAATTTCAAAAAATATTAATTTTTACATTTATTCTGTTTCTTTTAACGCTTACTTATGTGCACTATGTACAGTATGTACTACTCGATTTTCATGTGCTGGTTGTCCTGTAGCTATCTTAATAAGCCTGAATATATATAGCATTACCGTCACCTAATTACCTTTTCTTTTAGATTCAATAATCATCTCCAGAAAAATGGCAACTTAAAAAAAAAAAATATTCCACAAAGTTTAATGATGTTTAAGAGATGCAAAGTTGGCTTGTGAAGCGAGATGAGTTTAATGGTGAGTTCAAATTATGTAGTAAAGGAATCTCTGTTAAACATGAACGGAAAAGAGCATTAAACGTCCATTCAGAAAGTGTGGCACATAAGGTAGCGATAAAACAAATGACCGAGTCTCAGTCGATATCCAGTTTTCTTCAAAGTAAATACTCTGATCAAGAGAAGTTAGTTACTGCAGGTGAAGTTACGTCTGTTTATCACAGGGTTTAACACCATCACAGCATCAAAAACTGCAAACCTGATGTTAAATTTTGACGTGGAACAGTACATAGTATTTTGAATGCTGGATCCTATTCCTTGTGTGAAAAAGCTTCTACTAAAAAATTAATAATTTTAATTTGTCTTCAACTCAACAGAAACCATGAATGGCATAATTGATTTAGTAAAAGGTCTATCTTTTAACTTCACCATGAGAAATGAATACAAAAGAGAGATTTATCTAATATTAATAATAATACATCGAGGTATATTACTAAAGAAAATATTCCTTATTTTCTTAAATTGTAACTGACTTTCCCACCTTAATTTATCATTTTACGATATGGTGGTTATATATTTACATCTTTTTCTCATCAATATTTATTCAGAAAGTTACCCTCTCTTCCTACTATTAAATTTTTAGAAACACCTTAGATTTTCGATCAATTCGAGAAAACTAATAATATAGAGTAATTACATTTTGGTTTGTGACAGATAAATCATTTCAGAATAGGCAAGGTTAATTCAGTAGTATTTATGTAAAGTATTCCTTGTTATTTTTTGAAGAAAGATTCAATTTTACCTCATTTAGTCCTCCACCTGAACTAAATACAACATCAACTGCAATTTTACTTCCCATATTATAGTTAGTTGAATCAATTCCATTATTGATAGGTATCAATCAGAATTGATTTGGGTTCTATATCACCGATACTACTCTGGAAAGATTGTAAGCAACCTGTACATGAAGCACTAAGGTAAGATAATGTGTTAGGGATATGAAAACAGCTAAACTCGGATTCTTTTTCTTGATTCGTTTGCTACATTGTTTTATATTTCTCATCTCTTTCATTTAATGGATTTGAAATTTGATCAAGTGCTGAATCCCAGCTCAAAGTTGGAACTTCATTCCTTTTTTTGATTCTTTCATTTCCTTTTGTTATCATTTCCTCAGTTGCCAAGTGACTCTCTAAATTCTTCTTCGTCATTTCCAATTTGGAGAAATCTTTGGATGTACCAGGAATTTCATTTTCTGTAGTGGACATTTCGGGCATTATTTCATCATAAACCTGCTGCTGAGAAATATATTTTGATAACTTTTTAGTCGATATTACGTTTCCATTTGATGAAATTGATTGATAAGTAATGCTATTTAATTGAGCTGATGATATCGGAGCTTTAACTAAGTTTCTACTAGCAACTTGTTTATAGGTAATATGATGAACTTGTGGTACTGCCGCAGGCTTCATTAAAAAAGTCCTAGACTTTTTTAGTTCATGTAATTCTTCATATGATTTACATTGCGGAAGAGACTTTGATTCTGATAACTCCATTGCTTCAATCATTTTATTTTGAAACTTGTCACTGAGTTGACTAAATAATTGCTTCGAGATTGACAAATCAGCTTCTTTATTATCATTTGATCCGGATTCAATGGTTCCACGAGATTTTGATCGGTGAATTGGAATATTCTAAAAAAAGAGAGAGAAAAATTGGGTGACTGACGTCAATACACCATATTTTTCATTATTAACCTTTAAATGCCGAATTTATTTTGGGGTATTTTTGTTCACTTTATGGAAAAATCGCAAATCTCATGAGTTACTGATACTAAAATGTTCAAATAATGATCATTTAATTGTAAAAATAATGAATAATTGCCTACTTCTCTTTTGCAGGGGAAAGGAACATGTGGAAAAAATATTATGAAAAATACACATCCGTGAGCTATGGCATTTTGTGTGCCCATACAGGCAATTTCGGCGTTTAAAGGTAAAAACATGTAAAATACTAATTAAGAAGAATGTTAAGCAATAGAGGCCTTGAACTCTATGCTTGTAGGTTATCCAAATAATTAAACTGAGCTCAAAAGTTCTTTTTGTGACCTTACATGTAAAATTTGCATTAGACATCTGATTTTGGTAGTTGTTGATATAAATTTAGCGAGAAAGGCTTCTGAGTGATTTATACTTAGCAACATATTATTACATGAAATTTATATAGTTAATATTTAGAGTAAATTATATATTTGAATATTCCATTTATATCATGCAACTACATTAGGTATTAGTCAGATTTTGTGATTTAACATACAATTTATTATTTTGAATTATTAGATTGATGGTTCATTTGAAAAATATAAAGTAGAGATGAAGCAATTTCCAAAAATTATTCTATGAGTGATTACAAAAATATTTTCCAGAAACCAAATTAATCACATTTTGTTGAAAAAGGAGATAGATGAGTATTTGAGAGTAAATGAATGTCAAGACTCTCTCAAATATAAATCTTGCTGGATAAACGCAATCATAAGATTAACTAATATTATACGACGATGAAAGAATCTCTCTACCTCCTAATTAAGTTTTTTGTTCATTAACACCCTGCCTCAGAGGATTTATGGTAGGTATATCGCATGCATCCTGGTAGAGAGAGAGATGGAGGGAGGGAGGGAATGGAGGGGTGAGAATTGCGTCAGTTAGGAATGAATAACTAAATCAATAACAGTGTACAGTTTGAAAACTGACTTAGTCAAATAATTTTTGGATGAGGAGGGAAGGGTCTGGGGATGAAGCCACCAGGTGAGCCCACATTGTGAATTCACCACGCTATGCGTGCATGGCCCAGAATTGAATGTTGTAGGCATCAGGTGGGCTAGTATGTTTAATATTTACGCAAATGGGACAACGTCTTTTAATATTTCATATTTGATTAATGATTCCACATAAGTTTATGAGATAGCACTTACTCAATTATCTTTGACTACACGTTTTTATTTCTGTCCAATGGTTGCAATGTTTGTATTGCAGCATTTTTTCCCACCATCAGTTTTCATAAATATGTATTATGATATACCACCACTCTTCCCTAGCCTTGAAATTATATACAGTAATTTCCTTATTTTCAACAGCTAGGCAATTTTCACACTTTTATTTAAGTCTGTATTGTGAAATAACAACTCTCAATCTCTTTCTTTTTTTCCTTAGGTGATAAATCCTAACAATTTTTCAAATAATAGCATAACCTCTGCTATATTATCAAGTGACAACAGTTCAATTAACAAAATATAAGAACACCAAGTCAGTTTTTAGATAGAAAAATGCTTGGGTTTCGGTCTGACATAGCATTCGAACAGTGACTGTTCTCAATTGAAAAACACTAATTCAATTCACTTGATTAACTGAGAGAAGACCAAACCTACTCACCGAAGGTTTTAGAAGTTTTTATTAATGCTAATGGGAATCAGTGGAAAATTAATTGTAGTCTTACAATAAACTAGGCCCTCCTATAACACGGGTTCGTATAACACGGAATTCACTATAGCACAGGCTGATTTTGAACACCAATTATCCAGATAACACATATTACGGTTCGTGCAACAGGATTTGATTGGGCGTGAGACTGCAACTAGCTGAGTGAAGTGAGATGCATTGGAGAGAACTTTATTAATAAACTTAGAGAGCAACAACAACACTATTCATTGGAAAAAATATTAGGTAGAGCATATCACCACTGTCTAATCTCTAAGGGTCCAGATGAGATTGACGCTTCAGGTTCAAGTGGCTAATAGAGCCCTTTTGTATATGAGCCTCGTGTTTGTGGTGTGACTCTTTATGCTATATGTTTACGTTAATCCCTTCACTCAAAATATTGCTGACTGTAAAAATAAATTGGAACAGCATAGGGCTAACTAGCAGTTCATTCATGTTCTTCACAGTGATAGGTTGTGTTCTTGCTCTTGTTTCCGTTAAAATTTTGTTCGTTTTAAAATAATTCGTGAGTGCAATTCTCCGATTAATTTGCACTTTGAAATACATAATTAGGCTATACCTATGAAGAAATCAAGGATTGCACTAAGGAACTCACTCATCCCCAAACTGGAATAGTTGGCCATCATTCGTCGCAGAAGCAATAAAATATTTTTGATAATTGATAGTGAAAAATTTGTTAATATATATAGGAATAACTTATGCAACATAAATTAAAAGAATTGACACTTTAATTGACAACCAACGAAAAATTGAAATAAGTCGACATAATGAACAAGTGAATAAAAATAGAGATATATTTTGAAAAGTTTCATTGATGCAATATGCTATTAATCTAAACAGAGACTCCTTTGTGAGGTCATGGCGAATCTTAGGATTCAATGAATCGAGGTAATTATATATATATAGAATATTTAAATGTACTTTTAGATAATCAATTATGTACATTAACTGTATTCAGAGGAACATCCTCTATTGAAAAAGTATTATTTGTATTGTTGTAATTAGAATAAAAATCTCCAAGTTGGCATAAGTCATTTTATTAGTATCTTACAAGAATCACTTAAAATTTGACACACACACACACACACACACACACACACATATATATATATATATATATATATATATATATATATATATATATATATATATATATATATATATATAATTCATGTGGCTAAAATATCACCGCACATTGCCACAGACTTGTCCTTAAACTATCCCTGATGTGCATCCGGCACCTCCAATTAGCGCTACAACCCCTTCCGTTCATATCAGCTGGTGAGACCAACAAATCTCCTCCGTCCCTGCTATTCCTTGGCCAAAAGCCCTGCCTTGCAGATTTTCTGGGGTTCCCAATCTCACCCCCACTTATTTTCTGAAAAAGACCCACAAATTCCAAACCAGCAAACCATTGAAGCGCTCCAATTTTCGACTCACCGCTGCCACTACCATCACCAACTCATGCAAACCAGATGAAGTCGTTAACCTTTCTTTCCATGTTCTCACTCCTGCTGAGAAAGCATTCCTTTCCCACACTTCCCATCTCCTCTCCCTCGTAATACCATTTTGCCCTGTCTCGACACCTGCTTCCTCTACACAATCATGGACTCTCTGCCCTCGGAAAACTCTTGGTCTCGAGACCACCCAAAGCCAACGTGTGCCAAACGACCTTGGTGCAAGTAGCGTGTTGGGGTGGAGCATATAAGATATTTTAATGAAAGTGGGATATAGCAATGCCACGGCTCCTGCGCCACCCTTAGTTTCTTCATCGGCAAATCTTATGTGTTGTAAAAATTTTACCTGGGAAAAAACACGGTAAAGTTAGGAAACTGGTAGAAGCGTCTAAACATTATTAGAAATATATATGGAAATTCAGCAGATAATTTTGATTCCTATTTTAAATCTTGTAATAGGAGAACAAATGTTTTGTTGTTGACTTTATAATCATACGTTTATTTCTTCTATGATTTGCACTATCAATTGGATTCAGGCATCAGATTAAATAGAATGCAGAAAAATCAGAACATGGTGATAAACACTCACGTGTCGCTGGTCCCTTCCTCCTTCAGGTGTTTTGAGAATTCCTCGAGGAACACAGGAGGATTCTTCTTCAGTCTTAATCAGAATAGAACAAGATGAGTTAACATAATTAGATGAAGATTCTCAACATATTAACATCAACGAAACAAAGACTAAGCTGCAAACATACTCATAATCATCATTATTAATAGCTGCTTGGTATATAAGCTATTTATAACAGATATAGGATATATATATATATATATATATATATATATATATATATATATATATATATATATACATATATATATATATATATATATATTAATATTATCATGTAAAAACCTAACCTACTTGTAGAAGTGCTACAGAGCTAAAATTTGGCATGAATATAATCCATAAATCCATGCTGAATTTGCATAGCAATTCGATTTTACTCATAAAATTATGAAGGGGTTTCACGGTTTTCACACAATGAAAAATATTAACTGCCATAGCTATGATCACAATGCCTTTCAATGGGAATGAATTCCCCATACTACAAGAGCATTGATTTAATGCTTAGACTGCATTATAATCCATTAGATATCAGCCAGCGACCATTTACATATGATGACGTGAAATTTTTAAATTAATTTTTTATCCAGATACGTACTAAAATGCACGGATGATGATGCCGTAATCCTAACACAAGAAAATATGATAATTTTTCTTAATTTTTAGTGTAGTACATAAGCTATTGTCTTAATGATGATTATAGTTATTGCTGAAACAGGGCGATCTAAGCCATTAAACCTGAAATTCGAAAACTTAGACGCGAGCCGATTGCCAGAGAATTAAAAAATTCCGGATTCGTATGACTTGATTTCGCAGAAAATGAAAATTAATATCTTACTAATATATTATTATGGCATTGATTTTAAAGTACGGCGTAAACATAGGATGACGTCATATACTAACACATGAAATTTAGTAAAACCTGAAGTCTTTAAAATGTTGTGTTTCGTAGTTTTTCGAGAAATTTTAACTCTTTTCAATCGTAAATATAATGGCATCATACCTTCCTATTTCGCGGATTTTAATATCCAAATAGTACGTGATAAAGGCACGGATGATGATGATGCCATTTTCTTAACACAAAATATCCTAATTTTTGCATAATTTTAGTGTATAGGGTTTTGTCTTAATGATGATTATTCTTATTGCCTTAAACCACAGATTAAAAACTGGTTCTCAAATGGATGAGTGGTTTTTCAGCAGGACTATTCTCCTTTGCACACATCCAAGGCTGTTAAAAATATTTCACTTAATTTACGAATTCCTATTTCCATGTGCGGTAAAATACTGTCTGAAAGTTAAATATCACAACAAATGCTAAAAAATGTCGATTTCGTGTTACCAATAGGAAGTATCCCAATGGGCGAGGGGAAGAAGGGCCGTCGATGCAAGGACATAACTAGCCGCTCAACTGTGGGAGTATCAGCCTGACTGTGAATACTTAATTAAATAATAATATAAGAAAAATAATTGTATGGAAAGAAATGTTTTAACTGATTTCTACTGCACTTGGCACACAAATGAAAGGCGATTTTGTTATTTGCAAAAAGGTCTACATTGATTAATATTTTTAGCGTTTTCAAAAATGTGTAAAACGAGCTATTGTTATCCCTTTGTCATCCGTCCGTCTGTGGACGTTCATTTTCTTTTGTATAAGAGACAAATGAAAAATTCATTTTTGGTTCAATAGGCACTAATGTGGGGTCTTCCAAAAGTTGAAATATTTTTTTCCAGAATTTTATTAACACGTCACTGTTGTAAAAGATTTACAGAAAGGAATTAATATAGTATAACCTGTCGTACTATTTGCAACGACTACAGTGCCATTAAAATGTCAATCAGTCACACCCTCTCGACATGACCTTAGCTAAGTATCTAATCTGTTTATAATCGGCAAGTTTGAATTGTCGAAGTAACGTGAAGGTAATTTAACCCTCAAATACTTCTTAATATATATATAGCTTTTCATATTTGCCAGAGACGATTGGACATTTTTGTTATCAACTATTTAAAATAACGAATTAGAAGTATATAAATGCCAGTTTAGCAATATTTTACTTACAGAAAAATGGGCGGTGTCAGTGGCACCGTTGGGCTGTCCTTCTTCTACTGTCCATCTTCTCCTCCTGCCATAACACCGCCTCATTATTTCCCGGATTCGCCAGCAGACGATGCAGCCAAGGAATAATATGGCTGCGCCAATGCTGATATATCCGCGGATATTGTCGCTAAACCCTGCAGACACAAATAAGGTAAGAATTTCCAATTTAACGTGTGTCGACGGCTTTGATCATTATTTTACATTTTGAACTATTCAAAGATTATCAAAAAAATCATTTCTTAACACTATCGTTCGTATTAACTCATTTATCTACTTTGATTGAAGATAAAACGGACAGATAGGACGAAAGACAAGGAAGTGGACACTAAGAAGAAGAAGATCAGGAGGGAAGCATGGTTAAAGGAGGCTTGTGTTAGGAAGAGGAAGGCAAGGGTTTCAGCTGACGAACGACTTGTAAGGGAAAATGCAAACTTATGTTTCCTGGATTTCGTGACGGATATTCGTTCGTTAATTGCAATGACAACTAACCCTCCTACATTTAGTTAAAATTCCGCTAATCAACTGAGCTATGCTACGTTCCGAGTTTTTGAAATATGCCAGATTTTCAATAATATTGCTGAAAAACAACTTAAATACCTTTATCGTTCATTTTACGTGTGTATTTCTTTCTTTCTTCAACAAGAATGAACTAGTTCTGAATGATGTGGTTTCCACGGCAACGGCCAACAGAGACGACACTAGAGAAAAACCCTCCATTGTTTGATATAATCAACTTAGGAAAAAGATAAATTATAAGGGCTTAGTCTAACGTCTAAGCACTGCTAAAGAATGTATCAAAAGCGTTTTCAGAGAAATATAGAATTTGTGATTTGCCTATTTATTTTAATAATCCGTAGGTAGTAACTAATAGACCAGTCGAAAATTTAATTATTTGAATCATACATACCTCACTTGGGATGAGCAATGGTCGTCTTAGCACTCACGTTCATTCCCTCGTCGTAAATTATTTATTTCTTTTAACTTACAAAAGCTGAGTGTAGGTGTACGTAACGAAACTATACATATTTAAGTTCACTTCTTCGTCCCGAATAATCCATTTCCTTGTCTTGTTTACTCCAGTTGCTACGAAGATTGTCTTCGTTGACAACAATAAACAGGAAGAAAAAGTATGTCTCTGCATAACGTAATAACTATACGATCCGGACAACTAACGATGCGAGCTTTCCATTTAATCGTTTATTTAATACTAGTTTGGCTTTAACAGCTTTAAAATCACCGCGGATATGTTGCCCTTTGTGTTCTCAAATTTCATAATTTAGCGTTATAAAATATTACAAGTACATTCGAGCGGAATATTAAATTGATCACGCGTATTTTTGTTCGGCAAAAACAATAACTGTATGTATTCGACTATACCGAGTCCGAAAATAGTTGTTGTTATGGCAACACTCTCGTAACGAGTGATAAAAACTTCAAAAACGGCAGTATTTACGCGAAATTCGAAGAAATACGATCGATAAGCAAAATTCTACGGTATAAATTAGAATCTCCATTTATTTCTTCAGAGAATAGCATAAATCCCGCTCCGATGTTACTATTTTAAGATATTTTAATGTGCAAGAGAAGATTAGCCTGCACGATGATTTTGAGGTTCCCCATGTAAATGAAATTCGAAGGATAGTTCCCGGAAACAAACCCAAAACAAAATCAATCTTCAAAACAAAAACTATCCTCGGGAGCTCGTCCCAAGTAGCAAGAGATTTCCACCAAGTGTCATGAAAATCGGTTTTAGTAAAACTTTCCAATTTCATCAAAATACGTCCTTCGGTTCTCGAGGTAAAACAGAGGTACGTTGTAAAATACATGTAGGTAGGTCTAAAAAAAAACTCAAAACTACCTCCTTGAAGTTGAGACATCTCTCAGACATTTGAAAGGCAGCGGCGTCTCTATGGTAAGCACACACAGCACAGTCCTGGTTCTGCAACGTGAAGTGCGTCGTTGGCTTATAGGATTGAGCCCTGACTTTTTCCAAGAGGGCATAGATAATACCGTCCCACGATTGGACAAAGGTCTTAACATGAAATGTGACTACATTGAAAAACAGTACAGATATCTATCTTGGTCGTGATTTAGTTTCATAAAAATATGATTAAAACTATTCTCACAAAAAATTTTTTCAGACAATCTTCAACAATTGATTTTTATAAAAAGGTTTTTTTCTTAGTGATGGGAGAGATGAAACCAATTTTGTGTACACAAAACCATATATTTGACATAATATTTTTTACATAACAAAAAAGTAACTTTTGAAAACATATTATAAAGTTTTCTGTGTAAAATATTGAAAAACAAACACCGATTGATGTAAAAAACACTGAAGACGTCAATTCTACTCACTATAAGCGAAAGGAATGAACATGAAAAATGATCCAAATCCGCAACTGAACAGCTGATAGAAATGTGTGTAATATGATCGTTGGATTTGTTGCGGTATCTTGTACAGATATAGCAGTGACCCACGTAGATTTGTTGCACAGGGGGGAGCAGGGCGTCGGCACTCGGATAGCAAAACTGGGACCGTCTGGAGCCAGGGTGGGGGTAATATAACAAAACGTTTGAGGGGGCGTTGGGGAAGTAGGTAGCGGGGGCTTACGCTTATTTGCAGTTTGCGCGCGCTTATGCTGGTTCCAACGGCATTCAAAGGGTTACTACGGATTTTAATCAGCGTGTGTTGTGTTGTTGGGAAGTGTTGCTAATTTCCCCATGGTTTGGCCACCGTGTTGCATCCCCAGTTGTAGGGAAAAGGAGGTTACTCGAGTTAGGTAAGTTTTTTAACATCATTAATTTATTCAAGGTATGCAAATGAATGTAGCTCGTAAAGCATTCAATGGGTTCCCTTTAACCATCATAGTAAGAATATGATGCCACCACGATTCTCGTTGTGGCATCGAAATTGTTTCGAAGTGCATTAATTTTGAATAGGTTAATATATCTATTCCCTTATTGCCTACGGATAAGTACATGTTGCATTAAGTGTTCATGTGTTTGGACGTTTGAACGAGCATTCACATTTCGAACTGTGGCTTTACTGCAATCGTCATTAATAAAACTTAAAATAAATGTTTCTCATAGGAGAAACAGAAAAGTGTGAGGGCATTTGGATCCATTATGATATTTATCCATTGTCTCCTATGGTCTCTACTCCACCTGCTAGGTGTCTTGTGTTTTAATAAAAATCTTGCGTAAAATATTAGTAACATTGCTTCAGACCATTTTCTTGTTATTCATTGTGAATTATTTGATAGTGTTTGTTGTTAGTCAACTCAATGGTTAACTTGTATTTTCTTCCCACTGCAGCTGTGCAAGGTGCAGTGAGTGAGAAAGTCATGTGATGCCCAACTCAGTTTATTTTAAGTATCTATTATGATATAACTGTAGTCTATTACTTCTTGCTTAAAATATTTTTGAATGTACCTTTTATTACATCAATAATGTTTGGAATGTTCTATTTTCACTTATGATGTGCTGCTAAAGAAGTTCTTATGTGACATCCATTCATGTTTATACTATGTCAACCTTGTCCTATATTTGTTTCTACAGATCAATGGACCAGTAATATTATTGTTATTTTTTGTAAATTGATTTGCCATATTTTTTTCTCAATAAACGTAAAGAAATATCTGTTCTATTCTTTTGAAAGCGTGTACCGATTCCCACCTAAACATTTGATGGGTAAATTGTTTTCAGAACTGTAAAAGATTGATGGAGTATCATTGCGCCAAATTTATGGAATAATTAAACTATTTAATTTACGGTAAATCGGCTACCACTACGAATAGCGGGCAGCGGGTGGGGGGGCAGCGGAGAGGGGGCTGGAGAGGGGGGGAGGAGAAGCGTCTGCTTACGTAGCTCGTTGCCTGGCAACGCCTTCGACCAATGGGAGGGCCGTAACAAAACGCACTGAAGCGACGGAGGGGTTGTAGGGGTAAGGTTTAGGCTACCCCGTTTTATAACATTGAGTGTCGCGACTGGGGGGGGGGGGGGAGGGGGGCACTAGGATCGGTGATTCCCAAAAGTATTTTGACTCGCCTTCTTATTTCTACTGGAAGTTGCTAAATGGTTGACCTGTACTCGATTTGCGGCCTAATAAGCTCCCATGAAAACCTTTCAATAAATTCTCTTCTTTTTACCAGCTGGTAACCTCTATTTGCTTTATATACACAAAGTGAATGAATTGCCGAAAGATTTAAGAAGTTATAAAAATAACCATTGGCCAACATTGTATTTTTGACAGTTTGTCTACTAGGTCATATTCAATTTTTGTTTGGTTGTACAAAGTTATCATTTCGGGCTTTCTTTCAGCGCCCGTTTCAGCATCAATAGCATCGTCGTGGTACATACGGGATATAACTAAGACTGTCGTATTTTTCTTTGGACAATAGGAGACCAATGTACAGTCTTCTTGAAATCCAACAACAGATGACTTCTCTTCCTTATTTTTTTTTGGTAAAAATTCTGGGAGTAACTCACGTTTATTTTGTAGAATGGTAGCCACATAGGTTAATTGTTTTTGATGCAGTAGGTTTTTCACCAACGGCAAGCTTGTGAACCAATTATCCCCAGTAATATTTCTATTTGTAACTACTACTGGTTCGACAAGCCTTAATACAATCTCTTCGGCGGAATTATTATATTAATATGGCCATTCAGGTTGAATACCCACATAGGTTTCAAGTATAGTAGTGCCATGATTGGAGAGTAAGGCCTACGAAGATCACGCGGCCACCACTCGTCATAAGATTTGGGAAATTTGGTTCGTAGTTCGTTTTTCGACTTGCCTTTCGTCGGACATGCCTTTTATTTATCCCTTCCCGTCATTTTTAATGGAAATTGTGAGTACGTCGGTTATCATTATATATCGACGTTTCTTACAGAGGAGGATATATATAACATACTAGTAGAAGGTGCTTGCATACTGCAAGCATTTATCTCACCTTGAGAAAACATCATTTTTAGACTGATATTTCATCATTACAAATATTTTTTTAATTCTAAATAATTCACCTCCGCAGCGATTTTCGTTTTTCACTTATGTAAAAATAATAGATTAAACAACCCCCAAACTTTGCAATTTTAAGAATTTTATACTTTTTCCATTGTGGGATACTAATGTTACTCGTTTTTGGCAAATTTTAAAGTTGTAGAAGTTCTAGAAGTGAAATAAATTTCTACTAATTGTTTAAAATTTAACCATTTTTAACAGCCGCCGTAATATATTTATGGAGAGATTAATATGTTTAATTGTGCAAATGCATTACTTTGTAAATAACTGGAAACTTTCAGATTCCTAGCTAATCCCGTAGTACCTAAACAATTATCTATTTGTTTAAACTTTATGAATTTTTAACTGCCGAACAAATTGAAATATCAAAATTTGTATAATCCCTTTTTCGTTTTTTTTTACCAATCCTGCCTCGGAAAATAATACACCTCCGTAGCACATTCGAAAATACATAATCCTTGAAAATTTGTTTAAACAATTGCGAATTTTTAGCGGCCGCATTGTTGCACTTTTTCAAGATTTTCGTTTTTTCTAAGAAAAGCATAGCGCCATTTTTGTAAATTAATTATGGGCACTTGCCGGTAAGCTAGAAAATTAAATTTTCAGTGTTGCTAGATGGCCGCAATATCTATTAGGAATTATTCTCACTTTTTCTTACAGTGTCTTGGGTTCGACTCCAGAGACCCCGGAATATCTCCCATAAGTTAGCATGGGAAAACGCAATCCATTGTGTAGACCAATCTAACTAGTTAAGGAAGCTGAAATTTTGCAAGATAATGGAACTTTTCTCATAACCAACGATTTTTTAACAATGTACTCACAAACATTTTTTATTGTTACACTTGATCCTTCTTAGAGAAATCTAAGGCGATATTCCTTGAAAATTCATTCTGGTTTGAAACTTTGTAGATTATAGTGAAGGTCTCACCTTAATTGTGGCTGGTGAGACGGCTAATAATTGTTGCAAATTAAAGTCGTGCTTTTCTATTCACCAGGCGCATACTGAATTTTCTTTTCGACCCGCAGCCAAGAATGAGCTTATGTTTTGTCTGATAACTCACTCCATGGAGTTGGTGTCGCATGGTTGTGTGGTATGTGGAGTCAATAATATATTAGTGCTAATAAAATCGGCATTGTCCAGTAAGTATTCATGTGGCTTACATTCAAGTATTCATATTATTTTCATTACATAAGTGACCGGTAATTTCAAAAAATATTAATTTTTACATTTATTCTGTTTCTTTTAACGCTTACTTATGTGCACTATGTACAGTATGTACTACTCGATTTTCATGTGCTGGTTGTCCTGTAGCTATCTTAATAAGCCTGAATATATATAGCATTACCGTCACCTAATTACCTTTTCTTTTAGATTCAATAATCATCTCCAGAAAAATGGCAACTTAAAAAAAAAAAATATTCCACAAAGTTTAATGATGGTTAAGAGATGCATAGTTGGCTTGTGAAGCGAGATGAGTTTAATGGTGAGTTCAAATTATGTAGTAAAGGAATCTCTGTTAAACATGAAGGGAAAAGAGCATTAAAAGTCCATTCAGAAAGTGTGGCACATAAGGTAGCGATAAAACAAATGACCGAGTCTCAGTCGATATCCAGTTTTCTTCAAGGTAAATACTCTGATCAAGAAAAGTTAGTTACTGTTACTACATCTCTTTATCACAGGGTTTAACACCATCACAGCATCAAAAACTACAAACCTGATGTTAAATTTTGACGTGGAACAGTACATAGTATTTTGAATGCTGGATCCTATTCCTTGTGTGAAAAAGCTTCTACTAAAAAATTAATAATTTTAATTTGTCTTCAACTCAACAGAAACCATGAATGGCATAATTGATTTAGTAAAAGGTCTATCTTTTAACTTCACCATGAGAAATGAATACAAAAGAGAGATTTATCTAATATTTATTTAAAAAAAAGATCTTTTAAAGTTTTTTCTATTTGAGCCACAATAAGACATTGTTTTCTTTTCACAAATACTTGACAAAGTTGTGCTTTTATCATCAAACTTGCAATGTGATCACAGGAACAGCACAGATACAGCAGCCTTTGAGGCTCCTTGAATCTTGTAAAGACGAAAAAGCATCAATGCAATAGTTTTGTTAAAATTTCTACAAATTATATTTTAAATAATAATTCTCCAGAGGAAATATTTATTACAAAAACAAAGGAATAATCAGAGGAATTTGTTTAAGTACTTCATATAAGAGTTAGTACAAGGAGAGTAATAGAAGAATAGATACAAAATATTATGATAATGTACATTTAAATGCTTTTTCAAAAACCATAATTGAAATTCTTCACTTCATTTTAACTTTAAAATTTGCAACATCGAGGTATATTACTAAAGGACATATTCCTTATTTTCTTAAATTGTAACCGACTTTCCCACCTTAATTTATCATTTTACGATATGGTGGTTATATATTTACATCATTTTCTCAACAATATTTATTCAGAAAGTTACCCTCTCTTCCTACTATTAAATTTTTAGAAACACCTTAGACTTTCGATCAATTCAAGAAAACTAATAATATAGAGTAATTACATTTAGGTTTGTGACAGATAAATCATTTCAAAATAGGCAAGGTTAATTCAGTAGTATTTATGTAAAGTATTCCTTGTTATTTTTTGAAGAATGATTCAATTTTACCTAATTTAGTCCTCCGCCTGAACTAAATACAACATCAACTGCAATTTTACTTCCCATATTATAGTTAGTTGAATCAATTCCATTATTGATAGGTATCAATCAGAATTGATTTGGGTTCTATATCACCGATACTACTCTGGAATGATTGTAAGCAACCTGTACATGAAGCACTAAAGTAAGATACTGTGTTAGGGATATGAAAACAGCTAAACTCGGATTCTTTTTCTTGATTCGTTTGCTACATTGTTTTATATTTCTCATCTCTTTCATTTAATGGATTTGAAATTTGATCAAGCGCTGAATCCCAGCTCAAAGTTGGAACTTCATTCCTTTTTTTGATTCTTTCATTTCCTTTTGTTATCATTTCCTCAGTTGCCAAGTGACTCTCTAAATTCTTCTTCGTCATTTCCAATTTGGAGAAATCTTTGGATGTACCAGGAATTTCATTTTCTGTAGTGGACATTTCGGGCATTATTTCATCATAAACCTGCTGCTGAGAAATATATTTTGATAACTTTTTAGTCGATATTATGTTTCCATTTGATGAAATTGATTGATAAGTAATGCTATCTAATTCAGCTGATGACATGGGAGCTTTAACTAAGTTTCTACTAGCAACTTGTTTATAGGTAATATGATGAACTTGTGGTACTGCCGCAGGCTTCATTAAAAAAGTCCTAGACTTTTTTAGTTAACGTAAGTCTTCATATGATTTACATTGCGGAAGAGACTTTGATTCTGATAACTCCTTTGCTTCAATCATTTTATTTTGAAACTTGTCACTGAGTTGACTAAATAATTGCTTCGAGATTGACAAATCAGCTTCTTTATTACCATTTGATCCGAATTCAATGGTTCCACAAGATTTTGATCGGTGAATTGGAATATTCTAAAAAAAAGAGAGAGAAAAATTGGGTGACTGACGTTAATACACCATATTTTTCATTATTAAACTTTAAATGCCGAATTTATTTTGGGGTATTTTTGTTCACTTTATGGAAAAATCACAAATCTCATGATTTACTGATACTAAAATGTTCAAATAATGATCATTTTATTGTAAAAATAATGAATAATAGCCTACTTCTCTTTTGTAGGGGAAAGGAACATGTGGAAAAAATATTATGAAAAATACACATCCGTGAGCTATGGCATTTTGTGTGCCCATACAGGCAATTTCGGCGTTTAAAGGTAAAAACATGTAAAATACTAATTAAGAAGAATGTTAAGCAATAGAGGCCTTGAACTCTATGCTTGTAGGTTATCCAAATAATTAAACTGAGCTCAAAAGTTCTTTTTGTGACCTTACATGTAAAATTTGCATTAGACATCTGATTTTGGTAGTTGTTGATATAAATTTAGCGAGAAAGGCTTCTGAGTGATTTATACTTAGCAACATATTATTACATGAAATTTATATAGTTAATTTTTAGAGTAAATTATATAATTGAATATTCCATTTATATCATGCAACTACATTAGGTATTAGTCAGATTTTGTGATTTAACATACAATTTATTATTTTGAATTATTAGATTGATGCTTCATTTGAAAAATATAAAGTAGAGATGAAGCAATTTCCAAAAATTATTCTATGAGTGATTACAAAAATATTTTCCAGAAACTAAATTAAAGACATTTTGTTGAAAAAGGAGATAGATGAGTATTTGAGAGTAAATGAATGTCAAGACTCTCTCAAATATAAATCTTGCTGGATAAACGCAATCATAAGATTAACTAATAGTATACGACAATGAAAGAATCACTCTACCTCCTAATTAAGTTTTTTGTTCATTAACACTCTGCCTCAGAGGATTTATGGTAGGTATATCGCATGCATCCTGGTAGAGAGAGAGATGGAGGGAGGGAGGGAATGGAGGGGTGAGAATTGCGTCAGTTAGGAATGAATAAGTAAATCAATAACAGTGTACAGTTTGAAAACTGACTTAGTCAAATAATTTTTGGATGAGGAGGGAAGGGTCTGGGAATGAAGCCACCAGGTGAGCCCACATTGTGAATTCACCACGCTATGCGTGCATGGCGCAGAATTGAATGGGGTAGGCATCAGGTGAACTAGTATGTTTAATATTTACGCATATGGGACAACGTTTTTTAAAATTTCATATTTGATTAATTATTCCACATATGTTTATGAGATAGCACTTACTCAATTTTCTTTGACTACACGTTTTTATTTCTGTCCAATGGTTGCAAAGTTTGTATTGCAGCATTTTCTCCCTCCATCAGTTTTCATAAATGTGTATTATGATAAACCACCACTCTTCTCTAACCTTGAAATTATATACAGTAATTACCTTATTTTCAACAGCTAGGCAATTTTCACACTTTTATTTAAGTCTGTTTTGTGAAATAACAACTCTCAATCTCTTTCTTTTTTTGCTTAGGTGATGAATCCTAACAATTTTTCAAATAATAGCATAACCTCTGCTATATTATCAAGTGACAACAGTTCAATTAACAAAATATAAGAACACCAAGTCAGTTTTTAGAGAGAAAAATGCTTGGGTTTCGGTCTGACATAGCATTCGAACAGTGACTGTTCTCAATTGAAAAACACTAATTCAATTCACTTGATTAACTGAGAGAAGACCAAACCTACTCACCGAAGGTTTTAGAAGTTTTTTTTATTAATGCTAATGGGAATCAGTGGAAAATTAATTGTAGTCTTACAATAAACTAGGCCCTCCTATAACACGGGTTCTTATAACACGGAATTCACTATAGCACAGGCTGATTTTGGACACCAAATATCCAGATAACACATATTACGGTTTGTGCAACAGGATTTGATTGGGCGTGAGACTGCAACTAGCTGAGTGAAGTGAGATGCATTGGAGAGAACTTTATTTATAAACTTAGAGAGCAACAACAACACTATTCATTGGAAAAAATATTAGGTAGAGCATATCATCACTGTCTAATCTCTAAGGGTCCAGATGAGATTGACGCTTAATGCTCAAGTGGCTAATAGAGCCCTTTTGTATATGAGCCTCGTGTTTGTGGTGTGACTCTTTATGCTATATGTTTACGTTAATCCCTTCACTCAAAATATTGCTGACTGTAAAAATAAATTGGAACAGCATAGGGCTATCCAGCAGTTCATTCGTGTTCTTCACAGTGATAGGTTGTGTTCTTGCTCTTGTTTCCGTTAAAATTTTGTTCATTTTAAAATAATTCATGAGTGCAATTCTCCGATTATTTTCCCTTTGAAATACATAATATGGCTATACCTGTGAAGAAATCAAGGATTGCACTAAGGAACTCACTCATCCCCAAACTGGAATAGTTGGCCATCATTCGTCGCAGAAGCAATAAAATATTTTTGATAATTGATAGTGAAAAATTTGTTAATATATATAGGAATAACTTATGCAACATGAATTAAAAGAATTGACACTTTAATTGACAACCAACGAAAAATTGAAATAAGTCGACATAATGAACAAGTGAATAAAAATAGAGATATATTTTGAAAAGTTTCATTGATGCAATATGCTATTTATCTAAACAGAGGCTCCTTTGTGAGGTCATGGCGAATCTTAGGATTCAATGAATCAAGGTAATTATATATATATAGAATATTTAAATGTACTTTGCAACTATGATCCTCTTTCAGATAATCAATTAAGTACATCAACTGTATTCAGAGGAACATCCTCTATTGAAAAAATATTATTTGTATGGTTGTAATTAGAATAAAAATCTCCAAGTTGGTAGAAGTCATTTTATTAGTATCTTACAAGAATCACTTAAAATTTGACACACAAACACACACACACACACACACACACACACACACACATATATATATATATATATATATATATATATATATATATATATATATATATATATATATATATACTTCATGTGGCAAAAATATCACCGCACATTGCCACAGACTTGTCCTTAAACTATCCCTGATGTGCATCCGGCACCTCCAATTAGCGCTACAACACCTTCCGTTCATATCAGCTGGTGAGACCAACAAATCTCCTCCGTCCCTGCTATTCCTTGGCCAAAAGCCCTGCCTTGCAGATTTTCTGGGGTTCACAATCTCACCCCCGTTTATTTTCTGAAAAAGACCCACAAATTCCCAACCAGCAAACCATTGAAGCGCTCCAATTTTCGACTCACCGCTGCCACTACCAACACCAACTCATGCAAACCAGATGAAGTCGTGAACCTTTCTTTCCATGTTCTCACTCCTGCTGAGAAAGCATTCCTTTCCCACACTTCCCATCTCCACTCCCTCGTAATACCATTTTGCCCTCTCTCGACACCTGCTTCCTCTACACAATCATGGACTCTCTGCCCTCGGAAAACTCTTGGTCTCGAGACCACCCAAAGCCAACGTGTGCCAAACGACCTTGGTGCAAGTAGCGTGTTGGGGTGGAGCATATAAGATATTTTAATGAAAGGGGGATATACCAATGCCACGGCTCCTGCGCCACCCTTAGTTTCTTCATCGGCAAATATTATGTGTTGGAAAAATTTTACCTGGGAAAAAACACGGTAAAGTTAGGAAACTGGTAGAAGCATCTAAACATTATTTGAAATATATATGGAAATTCAGCAGATAATTTTGATTCCTATTTTAAATCTTGTAATAGGAGAACAAATGTTTTGTTGTTGACTTTATAATCATACGTTTATTTCTTCTATGATTTGCACTATCAATTGGATTCAGGCATCAGATTAAATAGAATGCAGAAAAATCAGAACATGGTGATAAACACTCACGTGTCGCTGGTCCCTTCCTCCTTCAGGTGTTTTGAGAATTCCTCGAGGAACACAGGAGGATTCTTCTTCTGTCTTAATCAGAATAGAACAAGATGAGTTAACATAATTAGATGAAGATTCTCAACATATTAACAATTCAACGAAACAAAGACTAAGCTGCAAACATACTCATAATCATCATTATTAATAGCTGCTTGGTATATAAGCTATTTATAACAGATATAGGATATATATATATATATATATATATATATATAATTATATATATATATATATATATATATATATATATATTATTATTATCATGTAAAAACCTAACCTACTTGTAGAAGTGCTACAGAGCTAAAATTTGGCATGAATATAATCCATAAATCCATGCTGAATTTGCATAGCAATTCGATTTTACTCATAAAATTATGAAGGGGTTTCACGGTTTTCAACAATGAAAAATATTAACTGCCATAGCTATGATCACAATGCCTTTCAATGGGAATGAATTCCCCATACTACAAGAGCATTGATTTAATGCTTAGACTGCATTATAATCCATTAGATATCAGCGAGCGACCATTTACATATGATGACGTGAAATTTTTAAACTAATTTATTATCCAGATACGTACTAAAATGCACGGATGATGATGCCGTAATCCTAGCACAAGAAAATATCCTAATTTTTCTTAATTTTTAGTATAGTACATAAGCTATTGTCTTAATGATGATTATAGTTATTGCTGAAACAGGGCGATCTAAGCCATTAAACCTGAAATTCGAAAACTTAGACGCGAGCCGATTGCCAGAGAATTAAAAAATTCCGGATTCGTATGACTTGATTTCGCAGAAAATGAAAATTAATATCTTACTAATATATTATTATGGCATTGATTTTAAACTACGACGTAAACATAGGATGACGTCATATACTAACACATGAAATTTAGTAAAAACTGAAGTCTTTAAAATGTTGTGTTTCGTAGTTTTTCGAGAAATTTTAACTCTTTTCAATCGTAAATATAATGGCATCATACCTTCCTATTTCGCGGTTTTTAATATCCAAATAGTACGTGATAAAGGCACGGATGATGATGATGCCATATTCTTAACACAAAATATCCTAATTTTTCTTAATTTTTAGTGTAGTACATAAGCTATTGTCTTAATGATGATTATAGTTATTGCTGAAACAGGGCGATCTAAGCCATTAAACCTGAAATTCGAAAACTTAGACGCGAGCCGATTGCCAGAGAATTAAAAAATTCCGGATTCGTATGACTTGATTTCGCAGAAAATGAAAATTAATATCTTACTAATATATTATTATGGCATTGATTTTAAACTACGACGTAAACATAGGATGACGTCATATACTAACACATGAAATTTAGTAAAAACTGAAGTCTTTAAAATGTTGTGTTTCGTAGTTTTTCGAGAAATTTTAACTCTTTTCAATCGTAAATATAATGGCATCATACCTTCCTATTTCGCGGTTTTTAATATCCAAATAGTACGTGATAAAGGCACGGATGATGATGATGCCATATTCTTAACACAAAATATCCTAATTTTTGCATAATTTTAGTGTATATGGTTTTGTCTTAATGATGATTATTCTTATTGCCTTAAACCACAGATTAAAAACTGGTTTTCAAATGGATGAGTGGTTTTTCAGCAGGACAATGCTCCTTTGCACACATCCAAGGCTGTTAAAAATATTTCACTTAATTTACGAATTCCTATTTCCATGTGCGGTAAAATACTGTCTGAAAGTTAAATATCACAACAAATGCTAAATAAATGTGGATTTCGTGTTACCAATAGGAAGTATCCCAATCTCATGCAGTTTTTTTTATTTTGACAAAACACACACGGCTGTGTTAAGTGTAGGTGCGCTGCTGCCACAGTATTGGCATAACAACAATGGTCTTAATTGAACATATGTATTTAATGGGCGAGGGGAAGAAGGGCCGTCGATGCAAGGACATAACTAGCCGCTCAACTGTGGGAGTATCAGCCTGACTGTGAATACTTAATTAAATAATAATTTAAGAAAAATAATTGTATGGAAAGAAATGTTTTAACTGATTTCTACTGCACTTGGCAAACAAATGAAAGCCGATTTTGTTATTTGCAAAAAGGTCTACATTGATTAATATTTTTAGCGTTTTCAAAAATGTGTAAAACGAGCTATTGTTATCCCTTTGTCATCCGTCCGTCTGTGGAAGTTCATTTTCTTTTGTATAAGAGACAGATGAAAAATTCATTTTTGGTTCAATAGGCACTAATGTGGGGTCTTCCAAAAGTTGAAATATTTTTTTCCAGAATTTTATTAACACGTCACTGTTGTAAAAGATATACAGAAAGGAATTAATATAGTATAACCTGTCGTACTATTTGCAACGACTACAGTGCCATTATAATGTCAATCAGTCACACCCTCTCGACATGACCTTAGCTAAGTATCTAATATGTTTATAATCGGCAAGTTTGAATTGTCGAAGTAACGTGAAGGTAATTTAACCCTCAAATACTTCTTAATATATATATAGCTTTTCATATTTGCCAGAGACGATTGGACATTTTTGTTATCAACTATTTAAAATAACGTATTAGAAGTATATAAATGCCAGTTTAGCAATATTTTACTTACAGAAAAATGGGCGGTGTCAGTGGCACCGTTGGGCTGTCCTTCTTCTACTGTCCATCTTCTCCTCCTGCCATAACACCGCCTCATTATTTCCCGGATTCGCCAGCAGACGATGCAGCCAAGGAATAATATGGCTGCGCCAATGCTGATATATCCGCGGATATTGTCGATAAACCCTGCAGACACAAATGAGGAAAGAATTTCCAATTTAACGTGTGTCGACGGCTTTGATCATTATTTTACATTTTTGAACTATTCAAAGTTTATCAAAAAAATCATTTCTTAACACTATCGTTCGTATTAACTCATTTATCTACTTTGATTGAAGATAAAACGGACAGATAGGACGAAAGACAAGGAAGTGGACACTAAGAAGAAGAAGAACAGGAGGGAAGCATGGTTAAAGGAGGCTTGTGTTAGGAAGAGGAAGGCAAGGGTTTCAGCTGACGAACGACTTGAAAGGGAAAATGCAAACTTATGTTTCCTGGATTTCGTGACGGATATTCGTTCGTTAATTGCAATGACAACTAACCCTCCTACATTTAGTTAAAATTCCGCTAATCAACTGAGTTATGCTACGTTCCGAGTTTTTGAAATATGCCAGATTTTCAATAACATTGCTGAAAAACAACTTAAATACCTTTATCGCTCATTTTACGTGTGTATTTCTTTCTTTCTTCAACAAGAATGAACTAGTTCTGAATGATGTGGTTTCCACGGCAACGGCCAACAGAGACGACACTAGAAAAAAACCCTCCATTGTTTGATATAATCAACTTAGGAAAAAGATAAATTATAAGGGCTTAGTCTAACGTCTAAGCACTGCTAAAGAATGTATCAAAAGCGTTTTCAGAGAAATATAGAATTTGTGATTTGCCTATTTATTTTTAAAATCCGTAGGTAGTAACTAATAGACCAGTCGAAAATTTAATTATTTGAATCATACATACCTCACTTGGGATGAGCAATGGTCGTCTTAGCACTCACGTTCATTCCCTCATCGTAAATTATTTATTTCTTTTAATTTACAAAAGCTGAGTGTAGGTGTACGTAACGAAACTATACATGTTTAAGTTCACTTCTTCGTCCCGAATAATCCATTTCCTTGTCTTGTTTACTCCAGTTGCTACGAAGATTGTCTTCGTTGACAACAATAAACAGGAAGAAAGAGTATGTCTCTGCATAACGTAATAACTAGACGATCCGGACAACTAACGATGCGAGCTTTCCATTTAATCGTTTATTTAATACTAGTTTGGCTTTAACAGCTTTAAAATCACCGCGGATATGTTGCCCTTTGTGTTCTCAAATTTCATAATTTAGCGTTATAAAATATTACAAGTACATTCGAGCTGAATATTAAATTGATCACCCGTATTTTTGTTCGGCAAAAACAATACCTGTATGTATTCGACTATACCGAGTCCGACAATAGTTGTTGTTATGGCAACACTCTCGTAACGAGTGATAAAAACTTCAAAAACGGCAGTATTTACGCGAAATTCGAAGAAATACGATCGATAAGCAAAATTCTACGGTATAAATTAGAATCTCGATTTATTTCTTCAGAGAATAGCATAAATCCCGCTCCGATGTTACTATTTTAAGATATTTTAATGTGCAAGAGAAAATTAGCCTGCACGATGGATTTGAGGTTCCCCATGTAAATGAAATTCGAAGGATAGTTCCCGGAATCAAACCCAAAACAAAATCAATCTTCAAAACAAAAACTATCCTCGGGAGCTCGTCCCAAGTAGCAAGAGATTTCCACCAAGTGTCATGAAAATTGGTTTTAGGAAAACTTTCCAATTTCATCAAAATACGTCCTTCGGTTCTCGAGGTAAAACAGAGGTACGTTGTAAAATACATGTAGGTAGGTCTAAAAAAAAACTCAAAACTACCTCCTTGAAGTTGAGACATCTCTCAGACATTTGAAAGGCAGCGGCATCTCTCTGGTAAGCACACACAGCACAGACCTGGTTCTGCAACGTGAAGTGCGTCGTTGGCTTATAAGATTGAGCCCTGACTTTTTCCAAGAGGGCATAGATAATACCGTCCCACGATTGGACAAAGGTCTTAACATGAAATGTGACTACATTGAAAAACAGTACAGATATCTACCTTGGTCGTGATTTAGTTTCATAAAAATATGAATAAAACTATTCTCACAAAAAATTGTTTCAGACAATCTTCAACAATTGATTTTTATAAAAAGGTTTTTTTCTTAGTGATGGGAGAGATGAAACCAATTTTGTGTACACAAAACCATATATTTGACATAATATTTTTTACATAACAAAAAAGTAACTTTTGAAAACATATTATAAAGTTTTCTGTGTAAATTATTGAAAAACAAACACCGATTGATGTGAAAAACACTGAAGACGTCAATTCTACTCACTATAAGCGAAAGGAATGAACATGAAAAATGATCCAAATCCGCAACTGAACAGCTGATAGAAATGTGTGTAATATGATCGTTGGATTTGTTGCGGTATCTTGTACAGATATAGCAGTGACCCACATAGTTTTGTTGCACAGGGGGGAGCAGGGGGTCGGCACTCGGATAGCAAAACTGGGACCGTCTGGAGCCAGTGTGGGGGTAATATAACAAAACGTTTGAGGGGTCGTTGGGGAAGTAGGTAGCGGGGGCTTACGCTTATTTGCTGTTTGCGCGCGCTTATGCTGGTTCCAACGGCATTCAAACGGTTACTACGGATTTTAATCAGCTGGTGTCGTGTTGTTGGGAAGTGTTGCTAATTTCCCCATGGTTTGGCCACCGTGTTGCATCCCCAGTTGTAGGGAAAAGGAGGTTACTCGAGTTAGGTAAGTATTTTAACATCATTAATTTATTCAAGGTATGCAAATGAATGTAGCTCGTAAAGCATTCAATGGGTTCCCTTTAACCATCATAGTAAGAATAAGATGCCACCACGATTGTCGTTGTGGCATCGAAATTGTATCGAGGTGCATTAATTTTGAATAGGTTAATACATCTATTCCCTTATTGCCTACGGATTAGTACATGTTGCATTAAGTGTTCATGTGTTTGGACGTTTGAACGAGCATTCACATTTCGAACTGTGGCGTTACTACAATCGTCATTAATAAAACTTAAAATAAATGTTTCTCATCGGAGAAACAGATAAGTGAGAGGGCATTTGGACCCATTATGATATGTATCCATTGTCTCCTATGGTCTCTACTCCACCTGCTAGGTGTCTTGTGTTTTAATAAAAATCTTGCGTAAAATATTAGTAACATTGCTTCAGACCATTTTCTTGTTATTCATTGTGAATTATTTGATAGTGTTTGTTGTTAGTCAACTCAATGGATAACTTGTATTTTCTTCCCACAGCAGCTGTGCAAGGTGCAGTGAGTGAGAAAGTCATGTGATGCCCACGTCAGTTTATTTTAAGTATCTATTATGATATAACTGTAGTCTATTACTTCTTGCTTAAAATATTTTTGAATGTACCTTTTATTACATCAATAATGTTTGGAATGTTCTATTTTCACTTATGATGTGCTGCTAAAGAAGTTCTTATGTGACATCCATTCATGTTTATACTATGTCAACCTTGTCCTATATTTGTTTCTACAGATCAATGGAACAGTAATATTATTGTTATTTTTTGTAAATTGATTTGCCATATTTTTTTCTCAATAAACGTAAAGAAATATCTGTTCTATTCTTTTGAAAGCGTGTACCGATTCCCACCTAAACATTTGATGGGTAAATTGTTTTCAGAAATGTAAAAGATTGATGGAGTATCATTGCGCCAAATTTATGGAATAATTAAACTATTTAATTTACGGTAAATCGGCTGCCACTACGAAAAGCGGGCAGCGGGTGGGGGGGGGGGCAGTGGAGATGGGGCTGGAGATGTGTGGAGGAGAAGCGTCTGCTTACGTAGCTCGTGGCCAGGCAACACCTTCGACCAATGGGAGGGCCGTAACAAAACGCACTGAAGCGACGGAGGGGTTGTAGGGGTAAGGTTTAGACTGTCCCCGTTTTATAACATTGAGTGTCGCGACTGGGGGGGGGGGGGAGGGGGGCACTAGGATCGGTGATTCCCAAAAGTATTTTGACTCGCCTTCTTATTTCTACTGGAAGTTGCTAAATGGTTGACCTGTACTCGATTTGCGGCCTAATAAGCTCCCATGAAAACCTTTCAATAAAATCTCTTCTTTTTACCAGCTTAAACCTCTATTTGCTTTATATACACAAAGTGAATGAATTGCCGAAAGATTTAAGAAGTTATAAAAATAACCATTGGCCAACATTGTATTTTTGACAGTTTGTCTACTACGTCATATTGAATTTTTGTTTGGTTGTACAAAGTTATCATTTCGGGCTTTCTTTCAGCGCCCGTTTCAGCATCAATAGCATCGTCGTGGTACATACGAGATATAACTAAGACTGTCGTATTTTTCTTTGGACAATAGGAGACCCATGTAAAGTCTTTTTGAAATCCAACAACAGATGACTTCTCTTCCTTATTTTTATTTGGTAAAAATTCTGGGAGTAACTCACGTTTATTTTGTCGAATGGTAGCCACATAGGTTAATTGTTTTTGATGCAGTAGGTTTTTCACCAACAGCAAGCTTGTGAACCAATTATCCCCAGTAATATTTCTATTTGTACCTACTACTGGTTCGACAAGCCTTAATACAATCTCTTCGGCGGAATTATTATATTAATATGGCCATTCTGGTTGAATACCCACATAGGTTTCAAGTATAGTAGTGCCATGATTGGAGAGTAAGGCCTAAGAAGATCACGCGGCCACCACTCGTCATAAGATTTGGGAAATTTGGTTCGTAGTTCGTTTTTCGACTTGCCTTTCGTCGGACATGCCTTTTATTTATCCCTTCCCGTCATTTTTAATGGAAATTGTGAGTACGTCGGTTATCATTATATATCGAAGTTTCTTACAGAGGAGGATATATATAACATACTAGTAGAAGGTGCTTGCATACTGCAAGCATTTATCTCACCTTGAGAAAACATCATTTTTAGACAGATATTTCATCATTACAAATATTTTTTTAATTCTAAATAATTCATCTCCGCAGCGATTTTCGTTTTTCACTTATGTAAAAATAATAGATTAAACAACCCCCAAACTTTGCAATTTTAAGAATTTTATACTTTTTCCATTGTGGGATACTAATGTTACTCGTTTTTGGCAAATTTTAAAGTTGTAGAAGTTCTAGAAGTGAAATAAATTTCTACTAATTGTTTAAAATTTAACCATTTTTAACAGCCGCCGTAATATATTTATGGAGAGATTAATATGTTTAATTGTGCAAATGCATTACTTTGTAAATAACTGGAAACTTTCAGATTCCTAGCTAATCCCGTAGTACCTAAACAATTATCTATTTGTTTAAACTTTATGAATTTTTAACTGCCGAACAAATTGAAATATCAAAATTTGTATAATCCCTTTTTCGTTTTTTTTTTACAAATCCTGCCTCGGAAAATAATACACCTCCGTAGCACATTCGAAAATACATAATCCTTGAAAATTTGTTTAAACAATTGCGAATTTTTAGCGGCCGCATTGTTGCACTTTTTCAAGATTTTCGTTTTTTCTAAGAAAAGCATAGCGCCATTTTTGTAAATTAATTATGGGCACTTGCCGGTAAGCTAGAAAATTAAATTTTCAGTGTTGCTAGATGGCCGCAATATCTATTAGGAATTATTCTCACTTTTTCTTACAGTGTCTTGGGTTCGACTCCAGAGACCCCGGAATATCTCCCATAAGTTAGCATGGGAAAACGCAATCCAGTGTGTAGACCAATCTAACTAGTTAAGGAAGCTGAAATTTTGCAAGATTATGGAACTTTTCTCATAACCAACGATTTTTTAACAATGTACTCACAAACATTTTTTATTGTTACACTTGATCCTTCTTAGAGAAATCTAAGGCGATATTCCTTGAAAATTCATTCTGGTTTGAAACTTTGTAGATTATAGTGAAGGTCTCACCTTAATTGTGGCTGGTGAGACGGCTAATAATTGTTGCAAATTAAAGTCGTGCTTTTCTATTCACCAGGCGCATACTGAATTTTCTTTTTGACCCGCAGCCAAGAATGAGCTTATGTTTTGTCTGATAACTCACTCCATGGAGTTGGTGTCGCATGGTTGTGTGGTATGTGGAGTCAATGATATATTAGTGTTAATAAAATCGGCATTGTCCAGTAAGTATTCATGTGGCTTACATTCAAGTATTCATATTATTTTCATTACATAAGTGACCGGTAATTTCAAAAAATATTAATTTTTACATTTATTCTGTTTCTTTTAACGCTTACTTATGTGCACTATGTACAGTATGTACTACTCGATTTTCATGTGCTGGTTGTCCTGTAGCTATCTTAATAAGCCTGAATATATATAGCATTAACGTCACCTAATTACCTTTTCTTTTAGATTCAATAATCATCTCCAGAAAAATGGCAACTTAAAAAAAAAAAATATTCCACAAAGTTTAATGATGGTTAAGAGATGCAAAGTTGGCTTGTGAAGCGAGATGAGTTTAATGGTGAGTTCAAATTATGTAGTAAAGGAATCTCTGTTAAACATGAAGGGAAAAGAGCATTAAACGTCCATTCAGAAAGTGTGGCACATAAGGTAGCGATAAAACAAATGACTGAGTCTCAGTCGATATCCAGTTTTCTTCAAAGTAAATACTCTGATCAAGAAAAGTTAGTTACTGCAGGTGAAGTTACGTCTGTTTATCACAGGGTTTAACACCATCACAGCATCAAAAACTACAAACCTGATGTTAAATTTTGACGTGGAACAGTACATAGTATTTTGAATGCTGGATCCTATTCCTTGTGTGAAAAAGCTTCTACTAAAAAATTAATAATTTTAATTTGTCTTCAACTCAACAGAAACCATGAATGGCATAATTGATTTAGTAAAAGGTCTATCTTTTAACTTCACCATGAGAAATGAATACAAAAGAGAGATTTATCTAATATTTATTTAAAAAAAAGATCTTTTAAAGTTTTTTCTATTTGAGCCACAATAGGACATTGTTTTCTTTTCACAAATACTTGACAAAGTTGTGCTTTTATCATCAAACTTGCAATGTGATCACAGGAACAGCACAGAGACAGCAACCTTTGAGGCTCCTTGAATCTTGTAAAGACAAAAAAGCATCAATGCAATAGTTTTGTTAAAATTTCTACAAATTATATTTTAAATAATAGTTCTCCAGAGGAAATATTTATTACAAAAACAAAGGAATAATCAGAGGAATTTGTTTAAGTACTTCATATAAGAGTTAGTACAAGGAGAGTAATAGAAGAATAGATACAAAATATTATGATAATGTACATTTAAATGCTTTTTCAAAAACCATAATTGAAATTCTTCACTTCATTTTAACTTTAAAATTCGCAACATCGAGGTATATTACTAAAGGACATATTCCTTATTTTCTTAAATTGTAACCGACTTTCCCACCTTAATTTATCATTTTACGATATGGTGGTTATATATTTACATCATTTTCTCAACAATATTTATTCAGAAAGTTACCCTCTCTTCCTACTATTAAATTTTTAGAAACACCTTAGACTTTCGATCAATTCAAGAAAACTAATAATATAGAGTAATTACATTTAGGTTTGTGACAGATAAATCATTTCAAAATAGGCAAGGTTAATTCAGTAGTATTTATGTAAAGTATTCCTTGTTATTTTTTGAAGAATGATTCAATTTTACCTAATTTAGTCCTCCGCCTGAACTAAATACAACATCAACTGCAATTTTACTTCCCATATTATAATTAGTTGAATCAATTCCATTATTGATAGGTATCAATCAGAATTGATTTGGGTTCTATATCACCGATACTACTCTGGAATGATTGTAAGCAACCTGTACATGAAGCACTAAAGTAAGATACTGTGTTAGGGATATGAAAACAGCTAAACTCGGATTCTTTTTCTTGATTCGTTTGCTACATTGTTTTATATTTCTCATCTCTTTCATTTAATGGATTTGAAATTTGATCAAGCGCTGAATCCCAGCTCAAAGTTGGAACTTCATTCCTTTTTTTGATTCTTTCATTTCCTTTTGTTATCATTTCCTCAGTTGCCAAGTGACTCTCTATATTCTTCTTCGTCATTTCCAATTTGGAGAAATCTTTGGATGTACCAGGAATTTCATTTTCTGTAGTGGACATTTCGGACATTATTTCATCATAAACCTGCAGCTGAGAAATATATTTTGATAACTTTTTAGTCGATATTATGTTTCCATTTGATGAAATTGATTGATAAGTAATGCTATCTAATTCAGCTGATGATATCGGAGCTTTCACTAAGTTTCTACTAGCAACTTGTTTATAGGTAATATGATGAACTTGTGGTACTGCCGCAGGCTTCATTAAAAAAGTCCTAGACTTTTTTAGTTCATGTAAGTCTTCATATGATTTACATTGCGGAAGAGACTTTGATTCTGATAACTCCTTTGCTTCAATCATTTTATTTTGAAACTTGTCACTGAGTTGACTAAATAATTGCTTCGAGATTGACAAATCAGCTTCTTTATTATCATTTGATCCGGATTCAATGGTTCCACGAGATTTTGATCGGTGAATTGGAATATTCTAAAAAAAGAGAGAGAAAAATTGGGTGACTGACGTCAATACACCATATTTTTCATTATTAACCTTTAAATGCCGAATTTATTTTGGGGTATTTTTGTTCACTTTATGGAAAAATCGCAAATCTCATGAATAACTGATACTAAAATGTTCAAATAATGATCATTTTATTGTAAAAATAATGAATAATTGCATACTTCTCTTTTGTAGGGGAAAGGAACATGTGGAAAAATATTATGAAAAATACACATCCGTGAGCTATGGCATTTTGTGTGCCCATACAGGTAATTTCGGCGTTTAAAGGTAAAAACATGTAAAATACTAATTAAGAAGAATGTTAAGCAATAGAGGCCTTGAACTCTATGCTTGTAGGTTATCCTAATAATTAAACTGAGCTCAAAAGTTCTTTTTGTGACCTTACATGTAAAATTTGCATTAGACATCTGATTTTGGTAGTTGTTGATATAAATTTAGCGAAAAAGGCTTCTGAGTGATTTATACTTAGCAACATATTATTACATGAAATTTATATAGTTAATTTTTAGAGTAAATTATATAATTGAATATTCCATTTATATCATGCAACTACATTAGGTATTAGTCAGATTTTGTGATTTAACATACTATTTATTATTTTGAATTATTAGATTGATGGTTCATTTGAAAAATATAAAGTAGAGATGAAGCAATTTCCAAAAATATTTCTATAAGTGATTACAAAAATATTTTCCAGAAACTAAATTAATCACATTTTGTTGAAAAAGGAGATAGATGAGTATTTGAGAGTAAATGAATGTCAAGACACTCTCAAATATAAATCTTGCTGGATAAACGCAATCATAAGATTAACTAATATTATACGACGATGAAAGAATCTCTCTACCTCCTAATTAAGTTTTTTGTTCATTAACACTCTGCCTCAGAAGATTTATGGTAGGTATATCGCATGCATCCTGGTAGAGAGAGAGATGGAGGGAGGGAGGAAATGGAGGGGTGAGAATTGCGTCAGTTAGGAATGAATAAGTAAATCAATAACAGTGTACAGTTTGAAAACTGACTTAGTCAAATAATTTTTGGATGAGGAGGGAAGGGTCTGGGGATGAAGCCACCAGGTGAGCCCACATTGTGAATTCACCACGCTATGCGTGCATGGCGCAGAATTGTATGTTGTAGGCATCAGGTGGGCTAGTATGTTTAATATTTACGCAAATGGGACAACGTTTTTTAATATTTCATATTTGATTAATGATTCCACATAAGTTTATGAGATAGCACTTACTCAATTATCTTTGACTACACGTTTTTATTTCAGTCCAATGGTTGCAATGTTTGTATTGCAGCATTTTCTCCCACCACCAGTTTTCATAAATATGTATTATGATATACCACCACTCTTCCCTAGCCTTGAAATTATATACAGTAATTTCCTTATTTTCAACAGCTAGGCAATTTTCACACTTTTATTTAAGCACACTTGGAAAATGCCACATTTATATTTTGAATAAATAAGTTAAATTTGTATTTGTCAAAGCCAGTTAAATTATAAAAAAATTAGAATCGATTCGAACTTGAAAATATCAAACAGATTATTAAAAAGGGAGGTATTCTAAAGGAGAGGGAGCATAAGTTAAGAGTTTGGATGAGACAGAATAGCTTAAAATGGTATTGTGAAGTTCTTTGTTCATATCTATTATGAGAAGCTCATTCAGCTCTACTTGGTGTCATCAATAACCAATAGTAATTATTCTGATAATAATTTGAGAGATATTTTTAAATTCTAGTGGTGGTCTCTTGTCCTGGTTTTAATGCCTCTTGTTGGTCAAGTGATTTGTGTTTGGGATAAATTAACCTTTTCATGGCTATTTTGTGATGTACTTCTCAGTAAATTATTTGCATCATATTAAGCAATTTAATTCCTATATTTTGTATGCTGCCATCTACTCGGGACTTGGAAAAATTCAGTCAAGTATTACTTAACATTTATTTATACTGAACGATAATTTTGGTGATATTTTTACTTTCTCTTGACTTTTCTGAGAAGAGATAGCTAACATTTATTAAAATAATAAATTCTATCCAAGTATCTATGAATTACAAGTTTAATATCTTTTTCTAATTACATTTTCTAAATTCTTCAAATATCAATATTTTGTAAATGCTAGTTCATTGGTATATATAGTAAGCACATTTTTATATAGATTACAAGACATTAAAAAATAAAATTCAGAAAGATTCATAATTATTGGTCTTTTTTAATGTTGAAAATGATTTGTTTTACTGAACTATATGAAATTAAGAATCTGGTGATGAAAGTGTTAAGCCATCGTAGGGGCAATGTACTGTGTGAATGGAGAGCCAACAATGCCAGTAGTGTTGAGTTAGGCAAAGTAATATTCAATTCAATTCAATAGTAGATAAATTTGTTGAATCATTAAATTTAATGTATTTATCTGAATATTAAACTAGAACTTACATAAAGAACAAGTGCAATTGAAACATTTTTTAGAATCCCCAAAATTTTCTCTTATATAGTGCATTTGCTTTGATAACATCAGTTTTTCTTTTTTCGTGTAAAAACAGATACTTGTGATGCTGTATGCCTTTTCATCTTGATCAGTCTAAAATATTTTAACTCAATCCTTACTTCTGGGAGCAATTAATTTTTTTAGTAACTTTTCATTTCATGTTATACAATTTATAAGACAATTTTCACAAATGCTAAACTAGACAGGACAATCTTATTCAGGTAAATACAGTTTGTTACACATTTACTGATGAAAAAGATTGAAGTTGTAAACACTCATTAGCTCAAGTTTAATATTTTATCTTGTATTGGTTTTTTAGGAAACTATTTTAATGATTCAGCATTGCTCTGTGCATTACAGATGTAATAATTGCATAGTTTTTGATTCAATACTGCTGTCATTATTTTTCTTCCATTCATGAAGTACTTTGCTCCTATGTAGAAACATTGATTCCAATTGCTTACTTATTCTTTTGACCAACAGGAGGCATTAGCATAAGGGCTCCAATGATATAGTGAGTGCTTTCTTTATTTTGAAATAAAAATTTAGCAACAGTTAAGTGAAATGAGAAGAAATGTGACCTCTGAGTGATGATGGAGACTTTGAAAACAGAAGTGATGTAGCAGCAGACAGGAAATAACAGTAGCAGGGATGAAAATTCAGCTGGAAGTGATCTGGAGGATGAAAAAAGCGGCATTTACAGCAAGCGGCATTTTCAGCAGTGAAAATACTGAAAAAAATCACCCTAAGTCCAACATACCTAAAAGAGTGGCCAGGTGAATTGCATGGACTTATTGATAGGAAATTGAAAAACAGAGATTCTATATTTTATATTCATTTATTGCATTGATTGAATTGTACACAGAACAATAAAGTTATTTTTCATCTGATGTCTCTTATCTACCTTTTTTCTGAACTTTAGAATTTTTTCTGGATTCCAGAAAAAATTCTGTGATTTTGATACAATATATAAATGACAAAGATTTCTTTCTAATTGCAAGAACAATTATTTTTTCCCATGTGTTGTTCCTCCTTCCTTCCAAGAAGGGACGAAGGAAAAATCCCTCACCCCTTCATCCCCTCCAAACGTGGGTGTAAGAGTAAAGAAGAGTCTATGCACAGGGTTAGAAAAAAATGGGATAAGGGAGGGATAGACCCAGGTACTTCTAATTCTGTTTCATTCATTAAAATATGGCAATATAGAAATGGGAAAAAAATGGTTGCATTTGCATTAAAAACCTTTCAGAAATCGTAAATTGCTCCAATTCATTGCACATTAAGAAAATTGTCTAGCAAATTGGATGGATGGAATTTTAAAATAATCATGAAATTTGCAAACTCCTCTTAATTGAATTAATTGCAAAGTGAACATCATTACAAGAAATTTCATCATTAAAAAATTACCCATGATATGAATTCATAATTCTACAAAACTAATTGAAATTTTATTCACTTTAATCTCCCGATTTACTTTTGGTAACGACATACCCCAAAGTTAACATTACTAATAAATGAAGTAAAATTCAAGCATACTGCATTTTTCTTTCACATCTATTGACCAAAATTTGGAACTAGTAAACATAACAAATCCACAAAGTTTTAATATGGAATATTGAAAATTCTTATCCACAATATTATTGAATTTTTTCAATGAATGCTAATGACTGACTTAATATTAAATTGAAATGCTTTCTCCCATCCAATTTGTTGTATATTATTCATAATTTTACAGAAATGCACAAATTTGTAAACATTAATACAGTTCCACCTCAAAAGTCAATTTAATATGAAATTTAATTGGCAGGTAAAGAATAGTTTGAAAAATTTTAAAATTCCAAGTATACTTCAGGAAAATCAACTTGATTTTTTATATGGTCTTCTAATAACCTAAAAAATTGTTACAATTTAATGGTAGTCAAATTCATGTTCAATAAAAAGTTAAATTTATAGAGGGATGCAAGTTAATTAACACAAAATAAAATATATTTTACAAAATTAACAAAATGGACTTCATCAGAGATTTACTAAAAACCAAACAGAAAATTAATGCCTTCATTCTGAGAGAATACCCATCCATCCAAAACAACAAAAATGCTCCAGTAAAAAACATGTTTTTGAGGTTGCACTGTATTTGCATTACTTTATAAAGTGTAATGTTAAGAGCAATTGTAAATTATGAAAGGTTCTTTAATCCAGATGTATCACTTCTTAATGAATACTCATTCCATTTATCACAATTCTTTGCTGTTGTGAACAAACAGAATTTGCAACCACTAGGTAAAACCCTCCCCTAACCCATATGCCACAGCTAAAAACTCTCCTCTACTCTCACACCCAGATGCCTATATACTGGACACAACATGGCAGGAATCTTCACATCATGGCTCCACTCTGTCCAACACCATGAACATTCACTTGGTCCATTTTGGATCAGCATCAAGTGAAAACACCTTAAATAAAGAGGAAAAACTAAAAATGTTGGTGAATGCACTAAAGAAAGTAAAAATTGCTTATTTTGATTAAATTTTGCAAAGATTTTTTAATATCATTACTAATTAACAATCCTTGGATGACACCAATATTTTACAATTTACCTACTCCCTGCTTAACGCTGTCCCGATTAATGCTGTTCCACATTAACGCTGAAAATAATACTTTTCCAAATTGCACTTGTGCATGTTTCTGGTATAATTAACGAAGTCCACTGCGCAGCGCCTCTGCGCATTTACAACACACAAGATGCCAGTGTTTGCAGTTGCTTGATGGTTCTGTGTACACTTGTCGATGTTTTTGTAGGTCAAAATATAGAGTGAACTTTGTTAAAATTATATTTTCCCTTTAAATAAAAAGACCATGAGTGATAACTAATGGTCAGAGGAGAAAAAGAGGAAAAAGTTAACTCTCAAGGTTAAATTAGAGGTTTTATGGCCTACTAAAAGCTGGAGAGACAACCTATTCTACGCTACGTAATATGGTTCACAAAGAATACTTTGGTGTATTATTTATATAATACTACCTATTTTCATCTCCATTAATAGAATCTCAGGAACGAATTAAATCTTATAACGTCATTTCCGAATAGTGCTTTTTCAGTTAGAGCTTGATTTTCCTGGCACCAATTAAGAGCATTAATCAGAGAGTGGGTGTATTATGTTGATCTAATAAAATGAATGAAATTTATGGATGCACTCCAGCATATGATTGAAGCTTTAAATGATCACCATTAATAAATATGTCCTAACTTTCGACAATCACTGGTTTTACAATTAAAATAAGTAGAAAATAGGAGTTTTTTATTAATACTAGTTGACTGTTAAAAAATAAGCTAACTACTGCCAAGTATAAATAGAAGTAAATAAATTATTTCAATCGTCCTGCACCTGTAGTTGTTATTAAACCAATTAATTTCCAGTCCTTTTCATTGAATGTTCCAAAAAGAAAAAGTGATCAAGTAGCAGCTTTTTCAAATCAATTCACATTTGGGTTAAGCAGCAAACTAATGAAGAATTCCAGCTCATATACTATCATTTGAATATAAGGATTCAATACCAAGTTCCATATTTGATTATATAGTAACTACTTTTACATTTTGGCATTTCGTCTTATTCAAACAGTCAAAGAAGTAAGCTCAGAACAATGAGTGTAAGAAGAGTATGCCAAGATTTCCAATTCGCTGGAAGCAATCCTTCAGTATGACATTACCCAGATACTGCACTTTAGGAGGTAAAAACTAATGCAATCTCTTCTGATTTGGTGTTACTTTATCTTCTGTCATTTCATAACTGATAAATACAGGCATGCCTCGCTTTGAACAAGGGATATGTTCTAGAAGATCTATGCACTAATGGAAGTTGCGCTAGACAAACAGTTTATTACATAGTGCTTAACCCAGGGGTATGAAACTCTTATAGGAGAAAAGAGACCCATGCTGTACACGTAGTTCGCATGGGTCTGTGTTCACTGAGAAGCGCTGCAGTTGCAGCGATCTAGATTCACGGCGGGACGCAGGCGAACCTTGAGTGGAGCTTGCAGTCTCGCAGTCAACTTGCGCCATTTTGAATAACAGAAATCCTCCATTGCTGCTTGAATACGATTCTGATATTCTGGTGTATGCATACAGTAATATGTCTTTAAGACGAGGAAAATGTGCAGTGGCTGGCTGTGGTTTAAGAAGTGACGGAGTGAATTTGTTCTGCCCTCCAATCAACAGAGCCAGGTAAGTCTTAAAAATAGCATATATTTTTGATAAAATTTCTGACAAAATAGTTCTACGAAGTGTAATGTGAATGCGTTTGTGAGAATACTTTTATATTTTCTTAACAGATACCTGCACTGGATAGATCTCCTAGGAAGGAAGGAGGGAAATTTCTCTCGGTTTTTTGTGCGAGAAGCATTTTGAGCGGAAGTGTTTCTCGTTTTTAGGTGTCAAGCCTCGCTTGCTTCAGCTAGCTGTTCCATCCATAGCACAGGGTTTGAATATGGTATGTCTTTTTTTCACAAAATATGCCATAATTTTAGATTAAGTAATTGAAGTTTCTATTTAAAACTTTGTGGTTATTCGCACAGTATACTTAGTTCTTTGAAAGTTAAACTCCAACGTAGACATCTGGGAATAGAATTGTGCTTGTAATAGAATGAAAGAAGTACCTATACCATAGCGGTGTCTCATTTTGATTATTTTATATTGTTTTATTTTTAAATATTTCAGATTGTTTACAGAAATTGTTTATTTGTTGTTTATCATTACGCATTTGCTTGTGTTCCTTGACGTTAAGATAACTCTTTTCTCCAGAATGCATTTAAAAGTATTTGTTTTTCGATCTAGAAATTGAAATGTCCATATCGAAAGTTTTCCTTGTTATTTGATTAATACATATAGATCTTAAATGGCCCGTGACACCTGATCGTCAGCAAATACAGCTGTGCTTATAATTGATTATAAGTAAACAAACAAAATGGACATTTTGTTGTGCAATGTGATATTATGTGTTTCGTTTTACAAATGGTAATGTGATCTTCATAGAGAACTTGTTTATAAACCACAAGTGGCCATAAGTGCATTTGCCTTATGTTAGATTTACTGCAGCATTTGAAGTATGCCCATTGCCTCCTGCATCACTTTCTTTAGGTTTAGCATGTAATTGTTAGACTTAATGATTGATATTTTTAGAAATTCATTTTCATTCTTACAGGTGGAACAGAAAGAGAATTGTGTTCCTGGGCCCTTTGATCCTCAAGTGCAAAGGTGTCTGTATGAAGTGAAAATTCATTATTTGGAACATGTAATTAGCATTTTGAATGACGACTTACATGTCATTATTTGTGACCTTAACGGAATGTTATTATTAGTTGCCTGTGTAATGAAAAATGGTTTTGTTATTCCCCAGTACTGAGTTTCTTATTCTTAGTTCCAAATTTTCCCAGTACCACTACATATCGCCTTGGATGAAAACCTGGGCATTGATAGCATTAAGTTTCCGGTCTTTCCATATGGGTGATAGTCTTTGGCTTAACCCAACTGATTATTACTAGTCAGAAATTTATTAATCCTTAAATACCATTGTAAAGCTATGGTTTTAAATTAAATTGCAAATGATGTTAAAATACACACTAACATTATTGAAGATGTTAATTTATTAATATTGACTTGATATTTATTATTACAGTAGAAGATCGTTTCCCGAAAATTCAAATAAGGAAAGCATCAAAACGCGGAAAAAATATGATGCCAAGGAAATTTTAAATTTTTTATAATCATCATCATCATCATAGCTAGGCTCATAGGTATGGCTCAAACCTATGCATAATGTTTTCCATTGATTTGTCAGCAAAACTAAAACATTAACAACTAAAAACTGTACCAACTTGTCAAATTAATGTAGGGGCGAGTTGTTTTAATGTCATTCATATTGGTAACATCACTTGTTAAGATCTGATTTATCGTAAATCACTGGCCATTAATGCATTTATCATAAATTGCAATCATATTTTTAAGCACAGCATGCATGAATTTTGTGTCAACTGACAGTATATTGAAGTATATAGTATAGTGAAGTATATTATAATATAGTATTATCATCATAGGTAGTCTGTCCGTAGACAGGTCCGCGATCATTCATGGTTAAACCTGGTTCTCCATATACTCCTATTTTCTGCTGTCCTCTTCATATCTTGATAACTCTCTTTCCCTTTCAAATTGTAGATCAGCTGAAACCTTTTCCTACCTCTTTCCCCTTTTCCATCTAGTTTTCCTTCTAACACATCTCTAAACATACTCTCACTATCCTCAGGTAATGTCCAACCCAGTTAACCTTCCTCTTACTGATAGTCTGTATAATCATTTGCTTCTCTCCTACTCTTCGTAGCACTTCATCGTTTTTTATCCTATCTGTCCATTTTATCTTCAGCATTCTCCTTTTGATAATATACCAATTTATTTTCTAGTTAGTTGTAATTAATCAAACAATCGAATATTATTTAAAACATTTCTCACTCTAAGTAGTTGTAATCTTTCTTTGTCCACTACTAAAGTAAACAACATATTTTTGCTTCGCTTTTATTGCTGTAGCAATGTAAACAAAATGAAAGTACCATAATACAGCCCCGTGTAGATAGTTAATCAAGGTTTTCTTGAAATTCTATGAGAAGACAAACAGGCAGATGAATGCACTCCAAAATCAATAGAGCTCATGTCTGTCACTATCTAAAACTACCCTGAACATCTTAGTCTCCCAGGTTTTCTCATTACTTCAAAATTTTGCCCATGGACAGATGCATTGAAACATTACCGATTTTTTTCAAGAGCTAACAAAAAGGGAACAAGTATATTAATTACGCAAATTTAACATAATTAATGACAGCAAAATAACAATAATAAGAGATGAATAATAAGCTGATAAGCTGTACTCTCAACTGGAAATAAAGGGAAATGTTGTCTTAAACAGCATTGCACAATATTATAATGAAAACCTTCTCACAATAAACACTGAAAAATCATGCTTTATAGAATTCTCCCCACGCTTATATGACTCAGAAAATAGCTACTTTGTAGGAGATATCATGATAATGAAAAACCACTGCACAAAATTTCTTGGTTTAATTATTGATGAAAAACTAAGCTGGAATTACCATATAGATGAAATATCGCATAAAATTAGCAGAAATCTTTACGTCTTAAGGAACCTAAAATATTGCTGTACACAAGGAGTTATGAAAACTGCTTATTTTGGACTGATTTACCCATACCTTGTCTATGGAATTGAATTATGGGGGCACACTAGTAAAACAAATTTACAGAAGCTTTTCATTTTACAAAAGAAAGCAATACGCTATATAGCAAACTTACCCCTGAAACAAACATGTAGGCAGGCTTTTGTTGACCTTAAACTACTGACACTCCCCTCCATTGCAATATATAGGACATTTCTATATTTAACTACTTTGTATGATATAATATGTAATAAAGATGTCCATGAACACTTCACTAGAGGCAATTCCTCTTACCGTCTTATCCAACATAGACTAAAATTGTATGAAAGCCTACCCAAATATAAAGGTATTCAATGGTTCAATATTTTATCTCCCATCCTTAAGTCTAGCAGATCAGAAAAAGACTTTAAGAACAAAATGTACAAATTTCTACTGGAGAATGCTTTTTACTCAGTGGAAGAATTTATTGATGTATGCTACTCCAAAAAGAAGTAACAGGAAGAAACTCTAACATGTAATTTATTTGTTTTATATTTAAATATTGCTGTAATTTTAGATTGTAGTTTTAATATGTTTTCTTACTTTCAAATATATATGATGATTTTTGATGAAGGCTAGTTGCACAATTATAAAATATGAAACATAGAACATATAAGAAATTGTAGCTTATGTATTATGTACTCACTCTGTATTTTTTGTGTTTGCTTTGATATGTAACTCCCATAGTATATATATATATATATATATATATATATATATATATATATATATATATATATATATATATATATGTTGTGAATGTCCTCTATGACGGCTCCTGACAATCGTAATGCTTTGTGTACGCAATTTTTATGAAATTAAAAATAAATAATAATAATAATAATAATAATATCGATTAAGAATATTAAAATTGAGTCATGAACCTAACCTAACCCACCTCAAAGCAAAAACCCCAAAGCGAATATCCGTAACCACCCCAACCATAGGTAATGTTAACAAGTGTAAAATTTACAATGTTTGCATAACTGCAAAAGACTGTAGAATCATGGGCAAACCAATGTAAAAATATAGTAATAGTGAACAAGTGAAATAGACAAAGCGAATAAATGTCTAACAACAAATTTGTCTTTAATTGGTGTATCATATATAACCGAGTATCATTGGAACAAAGAAATGAAGGTAAGTAAGAAAAAAGTTGGGACTGTATTAACAGACCATAGCCATTTAAGACCTTTATTTCCTAAATAAAAATTGAGATGCCAATTGCGCTATATCAAAAATGCACTAAACAAGGCATGCCTGTAATAGGATGACCAAATTCCAGCAAGATAAACCAGGAGAAGAAAATGGAACAAGTCAATCACACAAATGTTTCCATAATATGGACATTTTTTTAGCCAACAAAGTTGAAACATTCTCAGGCCATCTTTATTTGTGCCATGAATAAAAGTTTACTGTTTACAGTCCCTCCATGTTTAACAAAGCATTAAAAGAATTATCAACTAATTGTGAGAGTAAATAAAGTTGCTCTTAAAAAGTTTAAAAAAGAAAAAATACTGTCCTGATGTTATCAGGATACCAACACAATACAATGAAAAACAAGGCATATCCAATGAAAATGGGAAATCTGGTCACCCTATAAATATCTAAAAGTTTCCCACGTCTAATTAAGAAAATAATTGTCTTATCTAAGGATTTTCTATTCGCCTAATACATTCTTGAATAATATCCAACATTACTTTTATCTTCTCATACCAGACTTTTACTGTGTTCTTATAACTAGAGTTACGATTTTTAATCTCACTCCCTGGACAACATAACAAAAATCTGCACTTTTAAAATTTAACCTACAAACAACAAAAAACTATTGTGGTTATATAAATAAACATTATTAAAGTAAATTGCCAGATGTACATGTTTTTAATAAATATTTATGTATAGAATTACCATAAAATGCATCAAAAGATACTTAAAATTCCATTTTATGATGACTTGTGATCTGAAACAACAATTCTGACTATATATGTACATAATAGATAGGAATATATAAGTTTCTATATATATTTTGAATAATATATACCAAAATATGAACTCGAAACCTAACTTGATCAATTAACTTTTAAATTAAAGTTAAACTGATTATTAACAAATAGTAATATTATACATATTATTACCACAGTTTGTAGGGTGACTTATTTACAAATTAAATCAAAATGATCAAGTGTAAAAAAAGCTGTTTAATTTCTTAAAATATAATTAGGAATCCCCCTAAAACTGTTAAAATCACAAGCTACAATACCGGTTCAATTTGAGTGGACAAATTCTTGAGTGTCAAGATTAATTCTAAAAATATTTCCCAAAAATTAAAGTAAACAATATAAAACACGCACAATAGAGGGAAATAATTAAATTCTGGACAGGTGTTAAAAAGCCGCCCGGACAGCCCCAGATACCCTAAAAAAAGGACATGTCCGAGAAAAACTGAGGTAACACTATTAAAACAGACTCTTGCCCCATAATTAGACACCAATTTCTTGCCTCCACCTTATAATTCAAACTCCACCCTAATCCTGATACATTCAGAGCCTCCCTCCTCAGTCCATTTAACATTCTGTAATTTACTCCATATCAACATCTTAAAAGTCTGTTCTCATCATATATGAGCTTACATATTATACTACTACATTTTTTATCTTTCTTTTCACTAATACTATTTTAATATTTATTCCAATTCCCCTTCATCAACTAAATAAATTTATAATTTTGATTCTAAATACTGCCTGATTAAGTAAAATATTCAAAAGTTGCTCGCACCATCAGTAAGGTTTTTCATTTGATTAAGTATGCTACCTCATAATCTTAAAGTATGCCTAAATGGCAATGCTGCAGAGAGTAACAAATACAGCCAAAAAGTTATTAAGTCTCCATAAGTCTGTTAGTTTTTCCCAACCTCAGTATAAGGAATCCATCCGCCATACGATTAATCTGACATTGAATGTGTTAAGGATAGAATTAAATGGAAATACTGAAAAGAAAGGGGATCCTATTGAAGTGATAACACTGTAGTTCTCTGCTCCAAGGAATTGGAATCATCTTGCTGTATTCACTGGACAACTTTCTAGCAATATAATCAATTCAAATGGTGCACAATCAAAATGGCGATTGAAGAAACCAATCATACACAACTTGCACATGGAAAACTGGAACTAGTAGAAACATTTTCAGGTTGCTTAACTGTTAAGTTGCCTACCATCAGAGGAAATATATTAAATAAAAACAAATTTTTGTGATAAACTATCACTAGTATTATGTATCAACTCTCCAATATTTGCATGCATTTAAGCATTCAACAAACTTTCACCAAGGACAATTTCAGAAATTGCTCACTCAATTTTAATAGACTGCCTATTCCAAGCAAAATATTTTAACCCACCAGTCCAATGACAAACCACAGAAGAAAATAATTAAATTATTTCATCATTAATAAAGTTGGATGTTATTGCCACAATTTCTATAAAATACTGCTGAATTTGATTGATATATAACCCACAGCTCCAATTTTAAGCTTATCTTGAAAAATAAGATTTTTACTTTACTTTACTTTAATCTGTCTATTGGTTGGAACTCACATACTGACGGTTCCACCAAAAGTGATAATGATGAATTCTTCCTGGATCATTTCATTAACGGTCTGGGTTTTTTTCAATGCAACTCCCACCCCACCCGAAACTTGGCAACGTTGGATCTTATCATTTCCTCAGTCTCCGTGCAGGCCATGATTTCGCCCGAATAAAGACGAATATCTATCTATCTATCTATCCCCGGCAGAAACATTTTCGCCTCCGACCACCAGTCATTAGAATTTCTCCTACCCCCACCCTACCGATCCCCACCGCCGTTGCCCTCACCCCCTGTCCGAACTGTTAGAGCTTGGAACAAAGCTGACTGGCAGGTCATCAACCGTGCACTCTCCCTCCTTCCATGGGACCTCCTGGAGTGTGGGACTACGCAGGATAGCATCTCCCTTTTCTACGACATTCTCCACGGTGCCATTGGTGACCTCGTTTCCTCCCGCAAGATTTCCAAGAGACGACCCCTATGGATGTCCGAGGCAACCGCTGCAACCCTCCGTAACAAAGAAGCCGCTTGGAAACTAAGTAAGACCCACCCAAACCCCCGCACACGCGCGGAGTTTGCAAAAATTCGCAGCCGCTCGAGAACGCTCCTCAGACGTGACTATGCCAAATATGTGAAAACAATCACCGAAAATCTCAAAGACAATTCCAAGAGATTTTGGACTCTCATAAATGGCAGAAGAAAGTGTTCTCGTATCCCCCTTACTGTGAGCTCCGATTCCAAGTCATTCACGAACCACGAAAGGCCCATCGCTTTCAACGACCAGTTCACTTCGAACTTTTCCACACCCTCTCTCTCATCCCCCTTACCACCCGTTGAGTCCATTTGCACTCACTCCCTCTCAACCATTTCCACCACCCCCAGTGAGGTCCTAAGCCTTCTTTCCTCCTTACCTTCAAATAAGGCCACAGGATCGGACGCCATCGGTTCCCTATTCCTCAAACGCACGGCCAACACTCTTCATCTCCCTATCACGAAAATATTTAACAGATGCTTCTCCGATGGATCTTACCCGACGGAGTGGAAAACAGCAAATGTCAACCCTATTCTAAAGTCCGGTTCTAAAAATTGCATTGATAATTACCGTCCCATATCTATTCTTCCTGTTCTTTCCATCCTCTTTGAACGCATTATTCACAGCCACCTCCTGTCGTTTATCCTCCCTTACATTTCCCCCTATCAACATGGTTTCCTTCCCGGGAGCTCATGCCTCACCAACCTTTCCGTCATTCACTATCATATTACCAATGCTTTCGAACAATCTTCCCAACTCGACGTTTGTTACTTCGATTTTTCCAAAGCTTTTGACACCGTGGATCACATCCTATTAATTCACAAACTTACCAATCGTTACAATATCCATGGACCCCTTCTTAGTCTTCTCACCAGTTTTCTATCCAACAGATTTCAACGTGTTACAATCGACGGCGTTACTTCCCCTTCCCTTCCAGTTCCTTCCGGTATTCCACAAGGAAGTGTTCTTGGTCCCCTTCTTTTCTCTTTATATATTGATGATATTGTTGATTCCGTTCTTTCCCCATTCCTGCAACATACTGTTATACGCCGACGATTGCAAGATATTTAAGCAAATAGACAACTCCAATGACAGTCACTTGCTTCAGCTTGCCCTCCATTCAATCTCTAATTGGAGCTCTGCATGGAAACTTAAAGTTAATCCCACCAAATCTAAATTTATACAGTTCACCCTTCGAACCAAACCCATCCCTTCAGTTTATTTATACTCCGCCCAACCCATACCCGAAGTTTCCTCACAAAGTGACCTTGGAGTGCTCTTCGATTCCAAGCTCACCTTCACCTCACATATAAGAAAAATTTCATCCAAAGCCATGTCCCTTGTTGGCCTGTTGTACAGATTCACAGAAATCAACAACCTTCAGGCATTAAAATCAGTTTTTACCGGTTGTGTCCTACCACTACTTGAATATTGCTCTCCTATATGGTCCACGGCATCTCCCACCAACCTTAAACTCCTAAATCGCCCTCTAAATGTCTTCCTAGCAATCGTGCGTCATCGAGTCCCCACTTACCGTAACTTGTCTCGCGAGGAATTGCTTTCAGTGATGGGTATTTCCTCCCTGCAATTGCGTCGGAAAACATCAGACCTAAAATTTCTCCATGGAATAATGAATGGTAAATACCGACCAAATGAACTTCTTACCTACTTCTCTCTTCACGTCCCCCCTCGTCCCACCCGCAATCCCAACCCCTTACACTTACCCAAATGCCGGCTCTCCATCACCAAAAGATCTCTCTTCTATCGATTGCCCCAAACATTTAATTCCCTAGTTCGTTTGTTCCCTGTTATTGATATGTTTTCCCCCATCTCATCCTTTTCTGCACTAGTTGCCCGGTCACCCCCATAATTCTTATTGTCTAAACGCTTTTGAATATGTTTCTGTTTTTTGCATTTTCCTGTTTGGAACAATTTAATATCTGTTCCACGATTGTTAATTTAATTTATTTTATTTGTTATTTTATGTTGTTATATTACGGATCCATTGTAAAAGGCCAAAATTTGGCTGTTTATGGACCTTTTTTAATTAAAAAAAATAAAAAAATAAAAATAAAAAGAAGAATCTGTGCAATGCCCAAATGCAGCTGCATACTTCAAAAAATTAAACTTGAAAAATGCTGAGTAACTTTTGTATAGCCAATACTAGCAGACTTTTAGGCAATAATCGCCCGTACAATACCAATCCTAAATTGCACTAATACTGAAACTGAAAACCTACAACCACAAAAGGGTGGCAAAAAAGCCAGAGCTGACACAATGAGAACAAATGAACTTAAACATAGGTGTTGGGACCTACTGCCCGATGTTATGGGCCCACCACAAATTGCGCTACAAAATGTATAATAAGGCTATTAGACAGCACCTAGGGACAAATTTAATAAATAATGTACTTCATGCTACACAATATTCATAGCTGGCAAAATTGGTAAAAGTAGAACATCTATGCTACAGTACATTCGGAATATTTACGTAGTGTGAAAAAGCACACGTTTAAGCAATGATGGCATATGTAATATATTGTAAATGTTCACTATCATAAACTTTCCATTATAATACCAAATGAAATTCCCATTTAAAAAATTAACCCATCCATTGATAATGCACTATTTTGGAAGGTGCATTACTATTACCCGGCAATCACTCAATACCCTCTACTGGCCAATTTATGAACTACATCCATTCTTATTTTATTTATATTGTGCAAAATGTCCCTTTGAGGAAGAATCAAAACACTTCAACCAATTCAACCCAGTGAAGTCGTGCAAAATGTCCCAAAAGAAAAAAACGTTCCCAAAATACTTTACGAATGGCTGTAGTTCGTAAATTGGCCAGTAGAGAGTATTGAGTGATTGCCAGGTAATAGTAAACCTAGGCCTTTTAGAAAATATGCTAAAAATAAATTAATCCTAGACATTCATTAAAATGATAAAAGGGATGCGAGACATGGTGATGCAAAGTAAATAAAAGTAAAAGATCCTTCACCGTCAATTAAAAGGAAAGAGAAAACTCACGTACGCGCTGCAGGTCTCCGTTGGGAACGTCGGGGACCTAATCCTGGATGAAGACACAGGCACACACACACACACACACTCAAAGGAGGCACTCACACTGTAGACTCTAACCAAAATTTTTTTTAAAAACTAGACACGGTGTTTCGACAGCTACACTGTCATCTTCAGTAACTCAATAAGCTCTTTTGTTCCATGTCATCTAGGTTACCATAGAAAAAAATACACTTTTAATTCACTTATTACAGGTATGGGGAGGCTAGGCTACAATTGATTTGTTCAGATCTGTCCAAGAATTTCAAAGGAAAATTAATGTTTTTATTTGACTTTGAAATATAAGCATGATTAGGTATATTAGATATATTCTAAGTTCTAAAAAAGATTTTAATTGATTACTTTCATCTTTTAAATGTTATGTATATGTGAAGTGCAATATTAAACTCAGTGTTTTATTAGGTTTTAACAAAGTGAAAGCTTTGATAAATACAAACTCATATTTTTGTAAATCATATATCTATAGGTATATGTGTGGGTATATAAAAGTTGTAGGAAATTTAATATTCTACAGCATTTGTTCAAAATATTTTAAGTGATATCTTAAAAACTATATTTTTAGCTGCCACAATCACACCACCTACCAGCGACAATTGTTAACAATTGATGCTAGTTACATCTTAGTGATGCTCCTTTTAATTTTATTAATTATTGGAGATTCCTGGCTATATCCAGTATCAGAAGGCTGCAAGGCAGGGGAGAAATATAATCGTTATGTTTAGTCCTAAATCACATTCTAGTAGATTAGAGGAAAATAAAATATTTCATTTTCTTTTTCATTATACGTATTCATAAAACGTATTACGTATTTTAGATTTTAGGTTGAGCCATTTAGTTTAATTGCCATACCTAGTTGCATTATATATTCCTAACAGAGGTCTTTCTTATTCCATTAATAAATAATTATTATCATAAAAAACTGTGATTTATTTCTTTAGTAAAGTGAGGAATATGACCGTGTTTAGTTTTTCCCAAATTTACATACATAAAATGTAATTTTGAACATAAATATTCCTTTAACAGATAATTCTACAGATTTTTCTTTCCGATTCAACAGATATTTTAAGTTTTGGAAAGGCAACACTTTTACAATATCCAAATTACCTATTCAGATCTGAAAACAATTGTAAAACTGAACAATAAAAAGCAACTGAATGATAAAAACAATTGTGTCATTAAAAAGACGAAATGCTCATTCATAACCAGTTTTTAATTATTTGCTGAATTTCGAAAGACAAATAATGTATACAGCTTGTATATTATAGTTAAAAGCTACAAAATACTTAATTGTATTTAAATCTCTGTGTAAAGCAGTTAAAGCTGATATCAACATTGAAGAAATAGTAAAATTGAATAAAAGACAGGGTATTGGATCTCTTATTTATTTTTTCAAGTTGACGGCATTCCACTGTCTTTCAGTCACATTAAATATTAATTTGAATTGAAGGCTTTCGCAGCGTTGCTGAATGCTGGTGGAGGTTTTCGGGTTTCGCTGCGTTGGCGGCATTTCTGGCTCACGACGTTTCGCAGACATTGCAGTCTGCATCTTCAGGAGATGGGGATCTGCTTTTATATCCACTCGTGCTTTCCTAGTTTAACCGTTGTCCATCGCTGATTGGCTCGTTCGAGTTGCTATCCCTTTCTCTTTGGTGGTTGCTCCAACGTATTTTTCCTCCCTTTCATTTTTCCGTTGGAAGAGTCGCTTCCATGTTGCGCTGATGTGAAAACCGTCGTCCCGGTTGAAATTGACTGGATATTTTTCGATTTCAATGACTTCGCGAATTAACCTCGGAAAATATCGATCTTCTTTCGCGAGCAATTTTGTTTCCTCGAGCGTGATTTTATGTCCAGGGCCGGAGGTGAAGTGCTCCGCTATGGCCGACTCCTTCCATTTCTTGTTCATCACGGCCCGTTTATGTTCGGCTAAGCGGCAGCGAATGGATCGTCCTGTTTGTCCGACGTATACGTGTCCGCAGCTGCATGGAATCCTGTAGACTCCTTCAGATGTTAGCGGGTCGAGTGCATCATTCGCAGACGGAAGTTCTTCTTTTATTTTTCTTAGCGTGTTAAAACGGACGACGATATTTTCTTTTCGTAGAATCCTGGCTATGCGTTCTGATGTCCCGGCGATGAAGGGAATTTTTGCGTAGGCTGTGGGCTTTGGTCGTTCCACCGAAGGTTTTTGTTTCGGTTTTATGTTCCGCCGGATGAAGGAGTGACTGTAGCCATTATTCATGAGTGCCCTTCTTATATGCTCTTCTTCGTCTTTTAGCGACTCGGGATCGGAAATCGTCTTTGCTCGGTGCATCAGGGTCTTGATTATTGATGCCTTCTGCTGAGGATGGTGATGAGAGGCAGCATGCAGGTAACGATCAGTGTGCGTCTTCTTCCGAAATACGCTGTGTCCAAGGCTTCCGTCAGGTCTCTTCTTCACCATGACGTCAAGAAAAGGTAGGGTGCCGTTCTCTTCGACTTCCATGATGAACTGATTGGCCGGGTGGACTTGGTTGAGTAGACGGTGGAACTCGTGAAGTTTATTTGTCCCATGGGGCCAAATGACGAATGTGTCATCCACGTAACGCAGCCAGCATGAAGGACGAGGACCACATGATGATAGCGCCTTAGACTCGAAATGCTCGATATACAGATTGCCTATGACGGGGGAGAGAGGACAGCCCATAGCTGCTCCCTCCTTCTCCTCGTAGAACTGTCCGTTCCACAGGAAGTAGTTGTTGGTGAGGCAGAATTCTGTTAACTCCGGATAGTCTGCCATAAGTCCATGATGTATAAGCTTCTTCAAGATTTCGATAGAGTCCTTTATGGGAACCTTAGTGAAGAGTGAGGTCACGTCAAAGCTTACTAGAATATCGTTCTCCCATACTTTCATGTCGTTTAGCCTTTCTATGAAATGTGCTAAATTCTTCACGTGCGATTCCGTTCCGCCTACGTACGTCTGTAAGCTGCGTGCGAGGTATTTCTACAGCCGATATGTTGGGGAGCCGATGGCGCTGACGATGGGTCTCAGGGGAACGTCGTTCTTGTGTATTTTTGGTAACCCATACAGTCGTGGAGGCCTGGATGATGACGGCAGTAGGTTCCGTTGGTCTTCAATAGGTATGGAGGATTTCTTAATCCTAGGAAGGCACGAGTGGATATAAAAGCAGATCCCTACCATCGGATCTCACTTCATCTCCTGAAGATGCAGACTGCAATCAATGGAGTAATTACACACTCTCATTGTGATACAGGGTAATACAGCAATACAAAATTTACACTACTGATATTAAAATGGTTTGATATTTATCTTAATTTAGTATGTATGTAAGTAGAATAGAGTTTCACTTAGATAGTTGGCCATGGGCAGGCCCTGACATAGAGACCCAGGGCCCCTAGGCAGTTAACAGAGTCGGGACCCCCTTTTTGGTAATTTAGCAAAAAACAAACTTTACTTTTATTTTTTATTTATTTAACGTACTTTGACTTTAGAAAATAGACAAGCAGACTTAGAAATGAAATAGACAAGTGCCAACTATACTTTTTTACACATTATAATTTTTACATTTACATATAATTACAAGATTACATTGCTACGCGACAAACTTTCTTCTCTGCAAAGGAACGGATGACCTCACTATAGTCCACAGACTGCGTTATTTCTGACTCTATGTACAGTGGTAGATTTTAAATAATTCTTTACTCTCTTTAGCGCTGAAAACGACCGTTCTGCCGAACAGTTTGACCCTGGTGTACGCAACAGCATCCGGAGCGCTATTCCCACGTTTGGATAAATGTCCAAAAAGCCTTTTTCCAGAATGTACTTGTATAGCTCCAGTGACGATAACCCTTTTCCCCCTGTAGCCTCAGCGGACAACAAATGAGCTCGCAGGTGCAGACACTCGTTTTCCAAAGTACCGTCCAAATCCCCCGGATAGAAGGCTTCCAGGTCCCGTGCTCCGTCACGGACGTCTTGAGATTCCAAGCTATGTAGCTTCGTGAGAAAGTCAAACTTTTTACTTAACTTCTCGTAAGCAGAGCCACGTCTCTGTAGTTCTGCAATCAACCTGTCGATAATGACGTTAAAGACGGTAATTCTGAATCTGTCCCTACCGCAGAGTTCGACCTCGTTTTCCTTTACTTCGTCAAAATGAACCTTTCGCTTACGTTTCCTCTTCATATCGTATGCGTAGTCCTGTTCACCGCTTCTTTCCACAGCTTTCGACTCATAACGATCAAAGGTACCGACTTTCCTTATATTTTCTAGGTATGTTACCAAGGACCGATAAAGTTCAGCGATCGTACCCAGTTCGATGTTCACAGATTGCAGAGATTTGCTCACTTTGTTAAATCTTTCTAACACACACTTTCAACGCGAACTGACAAGTAGTGACAAGTTATAGAATGAAGTCAAGTGCGATGCAAACAAACAACACAAACACAGTGTTGCTACTTGACTTGTCAAAAAATTAACTATGGTCAATTATTTTCTATTTCGTTCGGATAAATTGACATTATTTTCCGTGTCCTGTGTCCTCAATGTGTACCATTTCGGCCCCTAGTCGGGGACCCCGCCGAGGTTGGGGCCCTAGGCAGCTGCCTAGTTTGCCTAGGCAGAAGTTCGCCGCTGATAGCAGGTATCCATTTTTAAATATATTTTGCATTAGTTTTCAAGATCAAGCTCCGAATAGGAAATTTCTTCCTGTTTGTAAATTTTTGCATAAGGCGGACTATATCAATTAATAAAGTAATAGCTGGGATCTTTCTCTGGGATGTAAACATATGTAGACAACAAATTCAACCCTTGTAACTATGCGGAAACTATTATTCGAATCATGAAAATCAATAATAAATACGTTACGATGGATGCCATAATATGAAAGTATTAAGTACCTAATAGATTCAATATAATACCTATTTTTGAGTTTACCCATTAACTAATTAAAATTCAACGATGGAGAGCAACAAATATCTTTGTTCAATTACTAATATAAATAAACTCTCGCTCTCTCTCCATATATGTTTATGCAGGCACATACTTTTTTAAATTTAATCATTTAAATAATCAATAAAAAATTTAACTTGAATTTTGCGCTCCAAAATCTGTTTAATGTATATCAAGCTGAGATGTCGGCAGTTTTTTCCAAGTAAAAATAGAGGTCACTCGAGTATTTCTATAAATGGTTTATTATTAAAAAATTATTTGCAAATTATAAAAATAAGAGTTTTATCATGGATGTATATAAACAAATATTTTGTGTAATTAACGTACTATATTATTAAAACCGAATTTCTAGTTATTATTATAAACAAATGAGCGTAGAGCTGAGTTGCCCTTCCGGGACAGTGGCTCAAGTTTTTCATTCCTCTTTTGGTGCCCCTCGAGTCAACATCAAGAAAAGTTCTCGACGAGTCAAGTTCCGAGTGTGCAGAGGTCGACTGGCTTGTGGTAAGTAATTTTCTTGCATTTGACGGTGGTGCTGTAAAATTGATTGCATTTATTTCAAAGGTTTTGAATACATCTTATCAACATCAACTCTGTCTCTTAGAAAGGATATATCACTTGAAACCACGTGCGTTTATTCTCGGTTTTTGTAACTTTTGATATTTTTGCGAGTCTATTTTATTGTAATATATACGCCGATGCAATTCCTGTCCATATTTCCTTTCGGTTTTATAAAGTTCGCGTTCTATTCCATACCTTATCTTTGATCTCCGCCCCCCAGTTTGAGTCACCTTTCAATTTCGAAAATGATATAAATTTCGTTAATATAGGGACATATTGCCTTTTTAATTTTTCCTTCCTCCGAATTATCTATTATTGGATCTTAATGGCTTTCAAAGTAAGAATGGTTCCGAGAATGGCTTCGAGTCAGATGAAATGTGAACGGGACGATGTTCCGTGTACGACTTTAAAGGTCCGCTTTAGTTAAACATGTTTTTCCATTGAAAGCGAGGTATTAAGTGAATTTTCCAAGTTATAAGAGATACTTATTCAATTATAACTAATGAGGTGGTGGATATCTTTTTTGGCCGAATGACTGGACGTCGGAACAATTGTCTGCAATCACTATTTAGTTTGCCCATCGTATAGTATAGCGAGTTAAAAATCCCATCCCGACTCGTAACCGTGTCCTTTCAGATTTTTCGCCGAGTGGTAGCAGAAGTCCATTCAGTGTGCATTCGATATCTCCGCGGGTGCCCCACTCGACCCAGTTGGGCCCGAGCTGGTTTTACTATGCGAATTTTATTTTCAGCTAACATTTACTATGTCATTGGAATCTATATTTTTGTCGGTATCCTAATGCCTAATCAACAAATAAGATGGCCATACCAGCATTCGTTTTGGTTCATTGACGACCGTAAATAACTTTAATTTATTTAACGAACGTTCGCCAGTTGAAATTGAAGCAGCAAATGGGAGGAAAATTCTTAGTAAGATTTCCACATTAGGAAACGGACTTAAATATTCGTATTCGTGAAAAATTCCAAAATTTGTCTGTATAATTTTTTCATTCTATATTGAAGGCATGCGGTGCTTCCAAATGCGAATAACTTCGATTAATTCACGTTTACCGACATCATTATTAAGCATATCAGCAGCAGTTTTAATTCCCTCTTCATTTATAT